>JABUQX010094253.1:0-15475 GCA_015478945.1 Trachelipus rathkii
AGAGAGATCAAGTGGAGGAGGTGAATATTAGTTGAATATATATTATATTGCATGAGTTTGGGTGTGAGATGAATGCTGGCTCGGCATGAGTGATTGGCCTCTTCTTTGGACAGCGTTTTCTTCTCTAGGGGAAGGGTTTTTGGGAGGGGGTGTTTAGTAATTGTTATTTGGGTTGGCGGTTTTGAAGGTATTGGTGTTGGTTAGATATGTAATGTTGATTTGCGTATATGACCTATTGAAAGGGGGCAAGGGGGATTATGTTGTAAGTGTTGTAATGAATTGAGCTGGTGAAGAAGGGGGGATTTTAGGATCTTTGTCGGGGGGGGGGTTAGAGAGAATTTGGTGGCAAGGGTAGTGGGATGGATTACGTGTTTTTTGATAAAATTGAAGTCCCACATCTCCAGGTGTGTGGAGATTTGGAGGATGAAGTTTCGTCGTGTAAATGTTGGATTTGGGTGGTTTTAGTGCAACCTGTGATAATTCTGAGAGCTGTGTTTTGGAAGATTTTTAATTTATGTAGTTTATATGTGTTTGATTTTGAGAGTGCTGGAGCCAAGCTGGAGAGGCATAGTTTAGAGTTTGTAGATTTTGCTGGGTATTCAGACCTCAGGGCCCGTCGGGCGGATGGCTATGCCGTTAATCATTATATATCTCCTATACTGTATCGTATATCGTAATCTCTATATCTATAATATCATACTATAACTACGCATAATTCTCTAATATAAGATCCATCTATATATCTGCTAATATTGTATTATATAATTTATGTATAAAACTAACTTGAAAAAAAAATTTTTAGCTGTGAAAAGGCTCAAACCATACTTTTCAATTCTACAGGGAGAAAAAGCCTCAAAGGCAGTTTAATAAGTCTTTTTCTTCGCTCACATAGCATAACGATGAAGTTGCAATTTCTTGAGGAAGCGAGATAAAAATTTATATGCAGAGAAATGATAGCTTGTCGATGGATTCAAGTTTCGGGAAAATGTACTTGGTATGAGTATTGAGAGCGCAGGAACCTCAATTTATCAACCCCTCCTAAAATGTAAAATTGCTTAATTTTTCATCTATTTGATAGGAAAGAAACAAACTGTAGTTTCTGACCACAAAACGTCGTTTTAGTGTTTTCTTTGTCTGTAGTCATTTCAGAATTTCTTTTTTTCAAAATTATGTTTGCATTTTCAACTTACAATTTAATTTGAAACGTCAACTCATAATATGCATAGATGTATTACCTACAAAATGCACGAAATAGTTTTTTGATTATTTTTAAATTTTGCTCATATTTTATGTTAAATGTTTTACTTTGATTTTTAAATGAAAATTGCTATAGACCTTTGTTTGCCATTAGCGTTGGATAAATTGCAGAGAAGAGAGCACAATTTAGCTTAGATAAAGCCCAACTATAGTGTAGTAGACTTGGATTCGTTCTTGAATATTTACAAATTGTTTTTTTTGGAAATTTTAAATTTTCTTTGAGAGTACATAGTACGAGTATAAAGATGTTTGTGCTATACGACTTTAAAAATTAGTGTTAAAGAACAAGTATAAAAAATATATAATGTTTGGCTGTACGATATGGTGTTTTTTTTTGGAAGTGATAATTTTTTTACTTATCCATCAACAGTCAATTTGTCGGAGCTTAATAAGTCCGGCGGATCCATTTTTACTTGAATTTTTTGTATCGCAAAGGAAAAATTTAAAATATACCCCAAAATATTCGACTCATATGCTCTGTAAATTTCATCAGACGCATGAGAAAAAGTGGAACTGCCCTATTTTCATTTTAACGAAGCACTTTTCAATTTTGACATTGCCAAGAACAAAATTTAAAAATCAAAACATTTCGTGCATTTTGTAGGTATCGTGACTCTATGCATATTTCAAGTTTGAGTATTTCGGAAAAAATTGTAGAGTTATGCCAAAATTCTAAAAAATAGTTTGGAGAAATGAAAATTCCGAAAAAAGACTACAGACACAGAAAACTCCCGGAAAGGCGTTTTAGAGTTCTGAAAAAGCTACAGTTTGCTTCTTTCCATCAAAATTGGCGGAAAATAAGAATTGTTAGTCCATCTTGGGGGGTGAAAATGGCTCACTCGAGCATATTTTAACATTCATTGTATTAAGTAACTATATAATGATATATATAATATATACATAATATATATAAATTGATATATATATATATATAAATATATATTATAATATATTATATATAATTATAAATAGTGATATATTACTTAATTTGTCCCAAAAAAAACCTGTTACGGCCTTATAATATATATTATTATATATATATTATATATTTAATTAATATATATATAATATGTATATATATATTATATATATATTAATTATAATTAAAGTATATATATATTTATATCATAAATATTATGATATATATATTATATATATATTATTATAATATATTAAATAAATTAATTTACATACTATATATTATAAATATATATATATATAAAATTATATAATTATATTATAATATATATATATAATTATTTAATTATATAATATATTAATATATAATATATATATTATATAATATATATATAAATATATAATATATAATAAATAATTATAGTATATATTATATATATATATAAATATTTATATATAATATAATATATTATATACTTATTATATATATATATTAATTAATTTATATAGTATATTATATAGTATATATTATAATAATCATAAACTCACATTCTCTCCTCCAGACTGTGAGTGCGTAGCAGATTGAAACAGAAAAGTATAGAAGAAATGACGAAAGTCGAAAAGAAGCCCAGTCTTTCCGCCCCTTTATACCCTTAGTGACTAGGTCCGTCGCGCGCAAAATCATCCTAGTGGCTGTCACGGGCCCTGATAGGGACCTCACCATTGGCATTACACCGAATGTTAGGGTTCCATACTTACTCGGTGGCTTCACCATAGCCCAAGGCCAAAACCCGCATTCCACTTCTATTTCTGGCTTTCTTCTCGCCTCTGCAAACTCACATTTCTCTCCCTAGCTTCGTACTGACAATCGCCTTTTTCATCGGTCTTCCCGCGCACTCAGCTTGAATTATTGCCCGGCGAGATGGAGCGACAGGGTGGTGTATGGGCCCTGGCCGCTTCAGCTATCAAAATACCGGTCTCGCCGAGGACGTGGAGGCTCCAAGTAGTGGAGTTTAGAGACGGACTTGATCTGGCAGGTGCTACGAAGCAATCGGGCTGTTACAGCTGGATTACGGACGGCACTCGCCTGATGCAAGGTTCAGTGCATGTCTATTCCGTAAAGATCCGACAGAGCCTGATTGCTAACGAGAAAGATCTACCAGAGGACGTGACGTCCCTGTCACCGCGATAAGATGTGATCTGGGTTGTCCCAGGTTAGAAACCTTGGGACATAACAGTTCTCCCCAGTAGATACACAGTCGTGTAAATACGAGAGGATGGAGATTTAGGGATCATGGAGTTGTGTAACTCAGCACACTTGGGGCTGATAGGTGATGGGGGGGCGGGGAAGATTTTACCGAAATCCACCCTCAGTGTGGTCCCTTCGCTTGTACTCTTCATGCGGGCTTCGGTCCGTATGGAGGGGTTACCATTTTTGAGCGGAGTGGTCTAAATAAAAAAAAAGAAAAGAAAAGGAAAAAACTGCATGTTGTAAGTGTAACTACCAGTATGACAATAAACTTATCAAAGCTTGTAGCGTGATTAGTATATGGACCTTAGCTACAGTTTTTACTTTCAGTAATAGCTTAGTTGGGTATATTATGAACAAGTCCTAGGGTGTAGTATGAATTTTGAAAGAGCATGTTGAGCAATTGGGCCTACTTACTCTAATTTGACTAAGGCAGACTCGATAAGCCATGTGGCTTCTTACTGTCTCTTTATTTTTCATGTAGTAGTTGTTCTACTGGCTGTTCTACAAGATGCATTATATATAGTATATATATATAAGTATATATATACTATTATATTATATATATTATATATATAATAATATATATTAAAAACTTATATATATATGATATAAATATATATAAGTAAATTATAGTAATATATAATATATATTATAATAAATAATATATATATATATATTAAATATATATAATATATATATATATATATATATATATAACTTTTATTAATATTTATACAAAAACGAAGTATTTCTATTTATATATATATATCATATATATATACTATATATAAATATATATATTTATATAATATAATAATATATATTAATACGATCCGAATTTTATATATATATATAGTATAAATATATATATAGAAATATAATATTATATATATATATAATATATATAACAAATATATATATATTATATCTAATATAATATATATAATATTAGATATATAATATATATATATATATAGCTGCTAATATATAAAATATTTATAGTAAATATTATATATATATATATATATACCACATATATATATAAATATAAGTATAATATTTAATAATAACTACTTATATATAATATATATTTATATATATAATAATATAGAAATATAGTAAATATAATATATATATACTATAATTATATACTATATGATATATATATTAAATATATTATATAAATATAGCTATAATATCATATATATATATAATATATAACTTTAATTATTTATTATATTATATATATAATAGATATTAATAAATATATTATATAAGTATAATATATATATATAATATAATTATATATATATATATATAATATATTATTATAATAATGTAATTATAATATAAATACGTACTATATATATATATATATATCTATGTATATATATAAATATAAATTCAATACATAATAAATATTATAGATATATATATATATATATAATTATATTATATTATATATATATATAATATATATCATAATATTAATATAATATAATCTATTTTAATTATAATATATATACCTATAATATATAATAGCACTAAATATAAAATAATAAATTATATAATAACATATAAATATATATTAATAATATATATATAATATTGTATATATTATATATATATGATATGATATAAATTTATAGTATATTATTATACTTATATGTGGCGTATCCAGAAATTTTTCGGGGGGGGCCAAAAAAAAATTACAGATTTGTAAATATATACAGTATAAATAAATATATAATACTTACGCTTTTCTGGTTACACCATAATCTTATAAATATAATATTATATATATATATATAGATATTATTATATATATATAATAATAGTAATAGTATATATAAATATTATAAGTACAAGTGAAGTGACCAAAATATAAATTCTAAGAAGCAAATAGGGAGTAATAGATATACAATACTTATAAGTCATCTTACGCTGTAAATTGTAACTTTAATCGCCGGGCATGAGAGGGAGGCAAATCCGAGATAAACATTCAGTATATAATGGATCTATATTACGAATAGATAGTAAGGAAGGAGAAAGTATCACAAGTAAGATATATATCTACATTTAAAAAGATAATCATCACAGACGCTTTCAAAGAAGTTGATGTGATAAAGCTATCTAAGAGGCAGTAGGCAACAGGTAAAATTGCAGTATAGTGCAAAAGTTCAACACAAGTTAAAATATTGGATAATGATGAACTGAGAACTAAGTCTGTACTATGACTAGTAGTTTGGACGACACTTGCTAGTGCCATTTCAAGTCCAGACAATTTCCTGCATTCGGCTTTACATAAATCTTATTAGGACAAAAACATATACGAAGATACTCCTTGTAAATGTTACACCAATTCTATTTTTATCTATCTTACATATAATCACATTTACCCTGTTCGCTAATGACACTTTGGCAAGGAGGAAATATTGCTTTATATTTAAAGTTTTCTCTCCTAATGCTTGATATTAAATCATCCAAAAATGGTATAATAATGGATGTGACGATAACAAAGACTGTGCGGTCGGAAAAGTAGGAATAGTGGCGAATCCGCTAATCATTATGAAAACTATGTTTAATCCTTTGTACACGGCAATTTCAATACCCCATGCTCTGATATAGCTTAGCACATTCTTATGCAAATCTGCTGAAATCGTATTGTTCATTCTCTGATCGCTGATTAAGTTTTAACCCTAAATTACTATACGATATATTGTCCGACAGCGACAAATACTATAATGCAAAATTAAGCCTCTGTCACTTATATATTAACAGATATGATTAAAATTTTTAGTGTCCTAGAAAATTTCGCGGGCGGGGGGAGGACAATGAGCCCCCCGGCCACCCCTAAATAACGACCACTGTTATAATAATTATATAAAAATATATAATATATATATCTATTATATATATGATATATTATTTATTATGTATGTTAATATTATATAATATATATATATAATTATATTATATAATATATATATATATATATTATATATATAATTATATTATATATATCTATTTGCTCTCTTAACAGCAAAATGTCTATATTATGTATAGTTGTGATGAACACTCATTATAGCCTTTTGCTAGTCTATCCCCCACTGTAGAACGGAGAAAAATATGTTTCGAGACTTTTCGGCGTAAACAAATATATTTCTGGAGCGCACGTTGTGAGGAAAAAAATGCTAAAATCCTTATGGGGAAGATCCAATATTGGGGATTTTGGGACCCTATTTTAGCCCCCACCTAAAAATGGACATAAAATTCTTAATTATCAGACAATTTTGATGGGGAAAATAGCAAAACGCATCTTTTTTGACTTCTGAAACGTCATTTTCGAGTGTTTTTCTGTGTCGGTAGTCATTGTTTCGGCATTTTCAGTTTTTCCGAACCTAATTTTATGACATTTTTTCGTATCAAACAATTTTTTTAAATGACTATAAAAGAAATTCTTCTTTATATAATTGGTTTTAATTTTATTTTATGTGGCATTAGAATCCATAAAAGAATAGATCCACTTTTTTCAATCTCGCTTTTTCTCCAAAAATGTTCGAATTTCAAATCTACTTTTTTACTTGGCTGAGCACAATTTTCAAAAAAAAAACTACATTCACATTATTTTTGCGTAATAGACGCCATCTATGTATACTTGCAGGATTTAAGTGCAATATCGAAAAATTGTAGAGGATGATACGAAAAAATGTTAAAAAATTAGGTTCGGAAAAAAATGAAAATGCCGAAACAATGAATACAGACACAGAAAAAACACCCGAAAAAGACGTTTTAGAGGTCTAAAAAAGCTGCGGTTTGCTTTTTTTTTCCCATCAAAATTGTATGGAAATTAAGAATTTTATGTCCATTTTTAGGTCCCATAATCCTAAATATTGGATCCTGCCGTTATCAATCAACCTGACTGTATTGTTCAAATTTACTTTAAAAATTCGTAAAATTTTCAATAGATTTTGATTGAATCATTTTATAAGATTGGTAAGTATGGATCTATGTCTCAGAAACTTTCCCTCTAACTGGTTTTTATAATGATCATGAATATGGATTGCAATTCCTTCACTTATTTTCATTTTATATCGATCCCAGCACGAGGCTTTTACATTTCTTCATTAACAGAAAGCCGAAGTTTCGCTGCAACTTCCAAAATGCTTGAAAATTTTTTATCGATATTTGTGGGAAAATCATTAAAAAAAAAGCAACATATGTACTTTCAACTTTGATTAAGAGTTGTTGCAGTCACTAATGATGGAGACTGCAATGAAGCACATAATGGAGGAGTGAAGTATAATAAAGTTATTATAATATAATTTATAACCTACTCACTTGTGATTACATATTTCAAAATATTTCAGATTTTTGAAGTTCCTCTAATGCTTCAACAATGGTTTTAAAATCCTCTCTAAATTTTAACAATACATCGTAACTTTCCACCCGCCTAGTTTCGATCATTCTTGTTAGTGTTGTCCATTTTTCTCCGGGAAAATATTTCCTATCTTTGTCTATATAAATAGATTGTCCTCCTGTGGACTAAAATATTTGCAGTTTTTTTTCCACTATTGTCAATAAGGTTCTAATGTGTTATATCTCCATATGAGTGTAACAGAAATAACATATACACGCCGCTTTGTATTTTCCCAGTTTTGAACAACTGCTACAAACTTATTTCTCATTAAGACGCTGCACATGATATCATCGTCGGCAATTGCAGAAATGTACAGTTATTTTAAACTCGTAGTGTCATTCCTGACTTAGGGATTCACTTTTGTGCTTCTAGCCAGCCAAGCTATCCTAAGAAATCTTCACGAACCACACATATGTTATTTCATTCTAGTAAGTGATAGTATATAAATATATATAGAATATATATTATATATATAAATATATAATATATATTATGATATATATAGTATATATAGTAATATATAGAGATATATATACATATATATATATATATATGATATATATATATAAGTAGTAATAGAACGAGTTCAGCGGCAACCTAAGGAATGCGAGCGTTGAGTGCCCTTATCAGTGTTAGCTGATAAGAACACGTGTTTCGAGATAACGCTAATTGCTTTTACAGATAACGGCGGTTCTTTCTTATTTTGTTGTATTTAATTTTTTTTATCTTATTTTTATTTAAATAAAAATAAATTAAATAAATTAAATAAATAAATTAAATAAATTAAATAAATTAAAAATATAAATAAATAAGTTATATATCATTATACCGCTGTATAGCAGTCACCACAGAGCGGCGTGCCATAACACCACACACATATAATATTATTATTATTATTATTACTAAACGAAAATCTTTTTAGTTAACATTGAGCGAATAACTGCTACTGTAAGGAACGTTTTTACGCCTGCCGACTCTCAGGCTCCGGCTCCGGCTCCGGCTCCGGCTATGGCTCCAACTCCGACTCCGGCTCCGACTCTGGCTCCGAAACGCAAGCATGCTCTCTGACTCTGCAGCGCGAACGAATCTGGTCATGGCCCCATGGAAGTTTTCTTATCGTCTTATTTTATTATTAATTCATTAATTATTATTAATATTTATTATTATTTAATTTGCCCTAGTCATGATTTAACGCTTTAGGATTATTATTATTAATATGTATTCTAATTGTATATTATTATTATTATCTATTTTATTATGATGAAATGATTTTTAGCCTCCAGCTCGCCAGCCTATGGCGTCCGAATATAATATTGCTATAGGAGGGTGAGTTAAATCGTATTGGGTAAATTTGGAGGGGTGGTTGAAAGGTGATTTAACCTCGTCTACGACGACGATTACGTCCACCGTGTGGCGCCCCCGAGGGGGACCGCCACCCCCATTACGAAAAATCGAGTGTTCGTAATTGCATCAAAATCTTGGTGAGAGGATTCAAGTGAATTTCTAGAATAGTGTGATGAAGAGAACTGAGGAGTTGACTCCGGCACCGATCGTCTGGAGCCACTGGCGTAGCAGATTAATAAAGGCTAGCGTATGAACAACACAGATTGGTGTACCTATATGGTTATCAACCCGTAGATCTCGAATATAAGGGTTATAAGTCCGTATAGGTGTCTAGGACCCCATTGAGGGAGATCCTGACTGAAAAAAAAAAAGAGCACAGAGTGAAAACAGATTTAAAAGAAAGGAATGAGAAGAATATCGAGGGAAGAGGAAGGGAAAGAAGAAAAGAAGAAAAGTCTATTTCATTCTCAGTTAGATGCCATTGATGCACCGTTGTGTCTGGCTCCCGGGAGGTGCCAGAGTTTATAAATATTTGTGTATATGATCGAGATCATTGGGTGTCTTTATATATGTTATGGGGTCTGAAGATTTCGAAAAATAATGGTTTCAGAACCATCAGAAAAATATAATAAAAAATAAAATAAATAAATAAAATTTCTATTCTTTTTGTTATCAACTTACAAATTTTAGCGCTGTACACACCCCTAAGCAGAATAGTAATCAAAAACACCATCCAGCTCAGCGCGCTCCTGTCCAATCGTGATCTATTGACTATTGATCTACTGATATTTGTATATTGAGCCTATGAGTCTATTGATTATTGATAATATGATTCACGTCAAAATTTTTTACTAAAATTGTAACGTTTTCATACCCTATAAGCAGTAAATCAGTAAATCAGTAAATCAACCACCATCCAGCCACCCTCCCGCCTCCCTCCTGTCAGTCCTTGATCTATTGATCTATTGATCTATTGATCTATTTGATCTATTGAATTCATGTCACATTTCGAGTATCATGTTGGCTAATAAACATAACATAAAATCAATTCTTTATACACTGACCAACGAATACCTCCTAACGTAACAAAGTTTTCACATTATAAAGCTAACATATCGTCATAACCTGAACTAAGAAATATAATGTAGCAACAGACAACTGACCACGTACGAAATATTATGAAACAAGCTTTAAACAATTAGCAAAGTTTAACAGATTAACAACAGTAAAGTACTAACATAGCATAACAAAAAACGTACTTATTCACACATTGTAAAGCAAATAACCTCTAACTAACAATGTTATAATTTAACTTAACATGGTAATCTAAGTTTAGCAAACATTTATCATAACCCTTTCCGATTATCATACAGAGCAGCAAAGTATGCATTCGTCACAAAAGTTTTCATATCAATATAAACTAACATAACGTACAGCAGGAACTAAGAAAATAATGTAGCGCAAAAGACAAACTAACACAACATTACACCTAAAATAAACTGTAACATTGAACCAAATCCAACACTTAACAACAGTAAAGTAACTAACATTGCTGCAAGAACGTAACCAGATCCTACTTTTTTCAAGCAATCTCCTAACAATTAACCGTTAATGCTACACAGAGCACAGAACATTAACCTAAAATTTATCATCAACGCGTTGGCCGATTATCATACGATCAATCGAATATTACTCTAACGTAATAAGTTTCCACATCAATAAAACTACATATGCGTAACATGAACTAAGAAAATAATGTCCAAAGACAAACATAAACCTGAACAGAGACTTACACACGAATAAACGTTAAACATTAACATAGAGTTCACCAGCTTAACACAGTAACGACACTAAGCATCTGCCTGCAAAGCGTACCTATCTCCACTTTTTCAAGCATATGCTAACAATTAACGTTAATCTACACTGATACACTAACATTTAACTAAAATATATCACAACATTGTTAATTATACTGACTGCGAACGAACATATACTTCTAAAACGTAATATCAAGTGCCCAACATCAAAAAAACTAACAAAGCGAACATGTAAAACTAAGAAAATAATTGTACAAAAGCAAACTATCGAGAAGTTCTTACATACGAATAAAACTTTTAACATAACAAAAGTTCCACACTTTAATCACCAGTTAAAGTAACTAAACATTAGCCTGGGAAAGCGTAACGCTTACTTCTTACGTTTCAAGCAATCTCTAACAAGTCTAGCGTTAAGTGCTACAACTGATACAGAGACATTATTAGCAAGAAAGATGTATCATAACAGAACATAGCACATTGCAATTGCAAGAATTACGATTTCAGCCCCCCCCCCGACGTAAATAAAGTTTCAACTATCAACTACAAGCTAACATAACGTAACATGAACTAAGAAAAAAATGTACAAAGACAAACATAACACAACTTACACACGAATAAACTGTTAACTTAAACAAAATAGCACTTAACACCAAGTAAAGAGGCAGCAAATATGCTCATTGTAACCTATCTTTACTTTTTCAAGCATCATCTCTAACATATAACGTTAATCTTATCAAAGACACGATAACATTAGCAAAACAATGGCATCATAAACCTTGAGCTCGATTTTGCATACAGACTAAACGACTATAAGGCTAAACTTAATCAATGGTTTTTAGCATATCATACGTAATTTAACAAAAACTTTATCATACCTTACCTACAAAATACTGCATAATCAACAGCAAATAGGTTGCACACCATAACAAAGTTTTATCCAAACATAAAATAAAATTGCCAACAAAGTTTATCAGCAAAAACTAATGCAAGGTGCGCCTGCCTACATAATATAGTTCTAAGTGTATAGTTTGACCCGAATTTAAAGCAGTAATCAGTAAATCAGTAAACAAACCACCGTCCCCTCCCGCCCCTCCCTAACCCATCCCGTGCCATGACCTTTTGATCTTCGATCTAATGAATCAGGCACATCTCGATTAACCATCAGCAGGATGACTGCGATAGTACACAATATAAATACGAGTTCTTTATCTACTTAACCGACGAAATGTTACGCAACATTGGTTTACATAGTAAAAGAAACGCTAAAATCGAAGCAACATAAATAAGAAAAAAACTAACCTATTTTTATCATCTAAATTACATTTAAAAACCAACGAACAAACCTACGCACGAATAAACTTAACATTAAACAAAGTTCCATACTAAGAACACGAAAAATACCTAGCAACAACGTATGAAAAGTAAAATTGCGCGGGAAATTTCCAAGCGTAGATTGTTCTCTAACATATTTTATTTTCCCTTTGTTTGGCACACACTTGAATAGACTTTGTATTTGTACTATTGCTGCGCTGAGAAACGTACAAAATGAGTTCTTTTTTTGCGAACGAGCGATATGCTAACATAACAATGTTTCACATTAATAAAGCTAATCATAGCATCACATTGAACTAAATATAATGTATCATACGACAAACTAGCACATACGCACAATAAAATGTTAAGCATTAACCAAAAGTTCCCACACTTAACACAAGTTAAAGTAACTAGGCATTGCGATAGCAAACGTAACCTTTCATACTTTTCCAAGCATATCTACTAACATATTGAGGTTATTTTTTCATTAACTTTCAGGGTAATATAAATCATTACTTTGTCAATACCCACCAGTCTAAATACATACGCATGGTTAACGTAATAACTGTAAATCAAATAAAGTTTATCCAAACAAACATAAAATAAAGACTTTGAATACCAAATCATAGGAATCGTAATAGTATATTTATTTTACTTTGTCAATACCCAAATCAGGAACGCATGCGGCGCTTCTCTACCTCCTCCACCCGATGACCTTTTAATCTTTGATCTTTGATCCATGTCATATTCGGAGTATCATTTCGACAGGCAAACAAACACAGAAAATAAAGTTTTTATATAGCTACGCATCGGAATATATGCTAAACTGAACAAGTTTCTTATACATAATAAACGGCTAACATAGACATACACCTGAACGAAGAATATAAGTACAGCGACAAACTTAACTCACCATAAAACGTACGAAAAACATAATGACATTAACAAACTTCCGAACTTAAACAACAGTAAAGTACGTAACACTTCGTACAGGAAGGACCTTGTCCACTTTTTCAAAGCATTATCTCTAACATATCATCGTTCAATTTAAATAACGCATTTCGTAATATTTTAATCAAAAATTAAGCACTAACCCTGTCTAATCATCATACTGACAACGAGTATAATGCTAACGTACCGAACTTTTTTACATCAACTCGTAATATTTAACAAGAAAATTCAGCATAACATCGTCTAAATATCACACGTCCCACGAATAAATTGCAGAAGACTACACAAAAGTTTAACCAAACTATAACTATAAAATATCAACAAATTGTAGTTTTAAAATAATAACATAAAAAAGTTCTTTGAATAAACATTACATAAAAATCTCCTTATGATTATTAAACAGATGAGTAAAATCAGTAAATCAAAGACCATACCATAAACCCCATCCCCGAGAAGACAGCAGTCACCTACGCCAACCCATTCGGCCCTAGATGCTATTGAACTATTGATGCCTCATATTTCAAGTATCATTTTGATAAACATAACATAAAAATAAATCTTTAGTATACGACGCTAACGAATATCATGCTCGCGCAACAAAGTTAGCATCATAAAAGCTACTATAGTCATAACCTGACTAAGAAATAATTACAAATGCAAACGCTAACAACCTAGCGATGAAATATCTGCCTAACATTCCTGAAAATCCACTTATCACAGGTTAAAGTAGCTAACAGGTCTACAATACTCGCGATATGTTCCACTTTTCGAGCATATCAGAAACAGGTAAAGACATATACTAACAAAATGCCTAAAAAATGACCATCTACAAGATACAGCATCGCTATGAACTATGATTGACACTAATTCTTTATACAAGAAGTGTCACTCGTCTCGAGTATTACAACAGTTGAACTTTGAATAAAAACGTAGACATTAGCAAATTACTCTGGCAAGACCCTAAGCATTACTCAAGCAAAGATCTTAACACTAAGACTCACGTTCTAACACATACAATCGTCAGTTAACAGCAGTAATAATCGTACCAAATCTCATCATTTCTCTAACAATAACTAAATTTCCCACAGTCATAGTAATATTTTAACATAACATACCTAACTAACGAATAAACAGCTTCATTAACACAAATTCTAAAGACAACACATCACATCCGCGAAGCAAAACCCAATGGATGCAGCTCCTAAAAGGGTGGTGATCCCTGAGAGCGGGATCACCCCGAAAGAGTGTTAGCGGGGTTTTGCCTCAACCGAGCGAAGGGCATGAGGCCTTGACCCCTCCAATGACGGGCAGATGGGAGGGGCGGGAGGTGACGGGTGTTGGTTTACTGATTTACTGATTTATTGCTTAATGGGGTAAACTTTAACACTTTACTATGATATTTAAAGATTCAAAAAACTTATTTTTATGTTGTTTGGATATAAAATACTTTTGTTATTTTTATGTTATGGTTGGATAAAAACTTGTTATGTTTGCAATTAATTGAAAATGGATTATATATTTAGGTAAGGCTATGATAATATTTCTAAATATACTGCTATTCGAATACATGGTAAAATACTTGTAGCGTTAGCTCTATATCCGTTGTCTGTAAATGGAATAACGGTCAAGTTATGATTGCAGTTTGCTAATGTACTGTGTTTTGTAAGATTAACGTTAAAATGTAAAAAAGTCGTTGATAAAAAGTAAGAATAGGTTACCGCTTTGCATCTATGTAGGTTACTTTACTGTTGTAAAATATGGATTTTTGTAATGTTAACAGTTTATTCTGTGTAATTTGTGTTAGGTTTTGTCTTTGTAAATTATATTCTTAGTTCATGTTACGTTTAGTTACTTTATTGATGGTGAAACTTTATGTTCACGCGATTTTAGAGTATATTCGTGAAGTATATAATCGACAATGTTATGATACCAACTTTTTTTGCTAAATGTTATTGTATCAGTGTAAGATAACGTTAATATGTTAGAGATATGCTGAAAAAGTAAGAATAGTACGCTTACAGCAATGTTAGTTACTTACTCTGTGTTAAGTGGGAACTGTTAATGTTGAACAGTTATTCGTATGTAAGTTCTGTAAAGGTGTCTTGTACTTTTTTCTCTAGTTCATGGTATCCGCTATGTTAGTTTTATTTGATGTGGTGAAACTTTTTAAGTTAGAGTATATTCGTGATCAGTATAATTACA
>JABUQX010094254.1:0-21563 GCA_015478945.1 Trachelipus rathkii
AAAAAGAGAGATGCTGATGATGGATAGATTAGTCGGATAGGGGTCGTCTCAACTTTGTGAAATTTAATTGCTATTTAAACAACGTCACTTCGTAAATACCAATCATTCCTCTGCATAACACCTTCAACTTTCGCATCATTTTTCGATAGGTTTCCAACACACTACGATACTCTACGTGTCCTGCAATCTAAAAAAAATCCTTGGCCTTAATAACAAAAGTGGTCTTGGAAACCTTACAAAATAATGGTTGCTAGGGACGGTAGAAGCCAACATGAAGGGTTTGTTTAGACTGCGAGACTTTTTTTTTCTTCTCAGTTTAGTCCGCATATAACAATCCGCCTGTATCGAGTACTCGCTCTATAATCTGGGGAGCTGCTCTGGTTGTCACCCGCTTGACAGGGTGAGTCAAAGGCCGGAGAAGCTTATAACTGTGTCCGTTTTCCATTCTTGCACCCTTTATTTTGCGGGAGGACTAATTGGTGTTACATCTCTTTTCTGATAGGTAAGGAAACGGAGCGGCGGGTGTCGAGGGATTGTCACTCGGATACCTCGTTTAGAGCCCATACATGAGTTTTTGTCACTGGATATTGGTAATCCAGGTGTTTGTGCGGATGCCGTGCCTTTTTGCCACATTCTGGTTTCTGGTGGATTCTCTTCTTCTAGTGGATTCCCGCGGAACATTCTTATCCTCCACCCCGCAACCTAATACAAAGTCATTACGTTCGATAATATACTGCGTAATTTGGCGTTAGTTGTGACCTTCTCTGAGGCGTAGTAAACCTCCCTTGATAGGGTATCGCCCGTGATTGGTGGTGACACCTGTATGACAAATATAGTAATGTATAATAATATATATATATATATATATATATATGATATATTTATAATATATGTCTTATATTATTATTTATATATTTTATAGTATATATATAGTAATTTTGATATATATATAATATATATATATATATATATTTACTAATTATATATATATTATCTTATATATCATTTCTATATGAATATAAGTATATATAGTCTAGTCAAATATAATATTTATTAATATATATTTGAAGTATATACTAAATATAAATATATTATTAATTTATGATTATAATATAATATATATATATTTATAATATTTAATTTATATTATATTTATATTATAGGGAAGATGTATTTCGATTAAAATGTCTTATACTTATTAATTATACATCAAAACTATGTTAAAATCTGAGAATTTTTTATTGTGGTGGAATGCTGGCCATCTTGTAGTCCGGATGTTAAAACAAAAAAAAAAAAAAAAAAAAAAAAAAAAAACAAAAAAAAAAGAATTCAAAAACTATATATATAATTTGCTTTTTTTTTTAGTTTTTCTAAAGAATACGCAGGGTATCGCACGATGGCAGAGATCGGGGTCCTCTCGGCATTCGGGACACTACGGGGTAGGACTATTCCCCCCTCGCGGGAGGGTCTCCGGACCCCCGCTTTTTGATATTTGGGTGTCGTCGGGGTACCTCGGCCTCCTACGGGGTATGGAAAGCGTCCCAAACTGTGTTCCGCCGTCGGGCTCGGAAGCCCTACGAATCTTGCCGTGTATACTTTTTACGGAATAAAATATATATACTATATTATAATATATATATATTTGATATATATTTATTATCATATATTATATACTATATTTATATATTAGATATAGTATATTAAATATATTATATATATATATATATATATATTTATATACATATATTATAAATAAATTATATCTATAATATATATTATGTCCCTGCTCCTAAAAAATAGCCCAATTTATTTTATTTTTATATTATTATTTTTTTTTTTACAGTTCTACTTAAAATTTTAAACAAGGACACCAAAACTGTATTCACTTTTGCTGTAGCTATTGTGTTTCTGGAGATTTTTTTTTTTTTTTTTTTTTGGTTTTAAATTAATTTGTACTTATTTATCTTTGTTGCATTTTACCTCCTACCAAATTGGAGCAATTCCAAACCAAAATGTTCTTTTCCCTGTACTATTTGTAGTTTTGTTTGAGATAAATTATTTAGTAATTAAATTTTACGGTTTAAACCCCCATGGAGGCTATTTTACAGCTATTAAATATAGATATTCTATAATTCTAATCTTATAATTCATAATTTATATAATATATATATATATATATATGATTTTTAGATATATATAATTATTATATAATTATTTTATAATATTTAATATTATTTTCCTAATATAAATATAAAAAGGCTTCTAATATTTCTCCCCTGTATCCCCCAAAATCAATACATACTTATAAATATTTCCACATTCACTTTTGTAATATGACTATATACAGAAGTACATACAGCATGCACAAACATTTCTATGTTCATTGATTTTCTTTCCAAAACAGCTTGTTTCAATAACATTCATATTTGAAAACATCTATTTTCAAATGTTTTGATCCACATACTCATTTCAATGTTTGTATGGGACTATAAACAAGTTCAATTATTTAGGTGTTATAATTAATAGTTGAAGGATACGTTAGCTTGCAGAAACACAACAACGAAGTCCTATTTTATGATTTTCAGACACAATGTAACATCTGGAACACAACAAAAATAGTCAAACACTGTTTGATGCTTTATTTCATTGTCTTTTCTTTTGTCAAGTATACAACATTTTTAATTACTTTGGCTGTGAATAACTTTTGGTATGTTACACACACTAAACAAAATATACACACAAAATATACACACACTAAACAAAATATTGTCTTTGTTTCTCCAATTACAAACTTCTTGTTTGTATTCTAAAACCCATCTCAACCATCATTGTGTTCAAAAATTCCGATATCCATGGTTGTATATAATCAGTCCCTAATTGGTTATATAAATACTCTCAAAAACTTATTTGTAGTGTTCCTGTGCACAAAATATTCTAATTATCTTACGAAGTCAACACTTTCAATGAGTATATATATCATCTACTCAATCAGAATATAGTGTTAATTATTTTTAGTTTGTATTTACTTGTTGTTTATTTTTTTACTGTTTTCTCTTTTTTCAATTTCTACTAAAAATATTTATCTATAGCTATATTTTATTTATGATTTATTAATTTTTTTTTTATTTTTTTTTTATTTAGCTTACTATTGGGAATCATTCTTTATATTCCGACGTTTTATGAAATGTAACATTAAGTCTAATCGAAATGATGAATTTTCAATTAGCTGGAAATACAATATGTTTTTATAGATATTCTAAAACTGCTTTTTGTATAGATAGATATATACTAAACGTTGTATATTATAGAGAATATCACACTAGTCTGTATTACTTCCAAAAGCAATAGCAGGGATGATTACTCTAATTACGCTAATTTCTACCAATAAAACGAACTCAGGCATATTCCTATAAAAATAACTATATATACTTAAAATATAAATATATAATATATATATATTATTATTATATATAAGGTATATATATATTCAAGTTCGCTAAGTAAATATACTATATATACCCTTTCACTTTGAAAGGGAAAATAAGAGGTAATAAACTTGCCCGTTATCTATACACTATATATGTATTACTTATTTAAGCTTTTGGACCTTAACTTGAATATTTATAATTATAGTACTCTTTATAAGGTAATTATTACATATATGGTTATATTTAGATCGAGATATATTAATTTACATATATTATATTTTATTTAGATAATAATACTACCTCACCCTTAATGTATCAGTAACCATAGTACTAGTACGCAAGTACTTTAATATGAGTCACTATATATTACATTACCTCAGGCTAAACCGATTTACTATGCACCAGCCCACATTCTCGAGCATTACTAATTAGTCACTATACATTACTCCACATTACTTACATACTACGTACTCTTACGTATTCACTCACATTATTATTTATATTATCAACTACTACTTACCTTCCTAACACTCTATCTATTTGTTTAAGTCTAGCTCTCATATACATCTACCTATAATTCAACAACCGAGGAGCATCACTGTCCTCAGATCACATAACCATAATAATCTTAAATCTTATGCTATTGTATATCACTGTAAGTTACTATTAAAAATATCTTTTACACACTCACTCTAATACTGTAAACTATAATAAAATATCTGTACTACAACTTAATGAAAGACTACGCATTGGAACCTCTCATAAGCTAGTCACACGACCTAACACACAGAAAAAAATCAAACATACATGCATCATTCCTCCACATCGACTCACTATACCATACAAAATTATAACAGAGTATAAAGGATTTTGAATAAGGACCACGATATATCTGACAATCTTCATTTGTATGAGCTCAACTCTCTCACGGTAGCTCTCCACTCTCAGTCATATTATTAATATTTCTTTTAACAACTCTCTTTATTATACCCATAGATAACACATTATTAACCTTACCATTCATATATCTCATAACTACAATTCGCTCACGATTAGAAAAGACACTACCATTTGAATCCAAGAAAACCTAAGGCGTTCTATAGATCATCTGTCTAATTAATCAATAATTGCAGTGTAAGATAATTCAACTTATTGCAGTACAATCGCTCTAGCTTAATTTCAAATAACATAACACATAAACTTCTATTAGACTATTCGTTCATTCAAGTTTCTACCCATCGTATTTGTCTATATTTCGACATTATAGTAGAGGGTGTTACTCTCACCTCTCACATTACATCACGAATGAGTACTCATTATCCCCCTCGACATCACCTTGCACCGTTTAAAGGATCTGTATATCGGGTAAATTAATACTATCATCAATACACGCAAAGTCATACTTTCATGTACGAATTTCACATCTACAACACTAATATAAATATAAGATAGATTCATAATTTATAGGACATTTACTTGCCATTGATTTCTTTCACTTTGATTTTTCCATTGGTCGAATTGCTCAACGCAGCCCTCTCTTCTTTGTGGTACATTAGACAGATAAATATGAAGTTTTCACGTGTCTCGCCTCATCGCGTTCGCAGAGCGGTCTCGCAACCTCTGTTCAGGACTACGACTCTTTACGCGGTTATAATTGTACATAATCCTATTTACAACCATACCTCTTCCGCTAATTATAATTCCTTAGCTTACGTGAAATTTACATTATACCTAATCATGGTACTTGTAATGCAATGCCATGATAATGATAAGAATTACCTGTCACTAAATCGTTCTTAGCACATATAATCTATAGTACACTTCTATTAGGGACACTATATTAACTTTCGCTTGTATGACATAGGCTCTGTAATGGAACGACTTACTCTCACCTTATCGCTCTAATCGCTCTGGAGAGATGATCTATTAGATAATCGACTCTGCTTAAAATAGACAATCAACCCACCTTAATGCTTCAATTCTCTATTCGCTAATTCGGCCTCCGACTTCTTGTAGTATAATATTAAGACGTCGCTGCTATTATGTGTCACTTCTATTTAGTAAATCTCAAATAACGAATCAGTTATCTATGACGAATTTGTCTTTCCCATACTTTATTTCTGCTCTTATTAGGCGCGTACTAATACAACATATTTTTTAACATGAAAAATGCCTTCGTTCTCCAAAGATATACTTACCTCAAAATCCTAAATCCCCATTCTAGAGCCAAACTCACACACAAAGCATTCCTCTACTCATTATTACTACTATTATTATGTTCTAGCATTCTGCTCGCTCATAACAGAATTCTTTGGCCTTCAACCATACTATATATAAATTTACATACATCTTAATTCACTCGTCGACACCCTTGCTGTGATTAAAAACGCGGTTAGAATGAGCAGGAAAATAATTTTCAAATACTATCATTGTTCATCTACATCAGACTTATCTTTTTTGAAGATATATAGTATATTATATTAATAACTATTATACCTAAAATATTTTCGAGCTGGAGTGTTATACCCTATCACTAATTAGTATACCTTACTCCATAAGTCACCTATATACTTCTCAATTACGTATAAACAACGTTACCGAAACCAGGTCACTACACATACATCACTATCTTCTAATTATATATAATATGTCAGAATTAGACTTAATTTTATCATGGTCTCTATATATAATAATTTATATATAATTATATAATATTCATATTATATATATTATCCGTACATATATATTAATTAATCTATAATATATCTATCTATATATATGTATATTATCTATATTCTATTATCTAATATTATACTATTATTTATATATATATAGTATATACTATATAATATTATATTACTCTAATATCAATAATAATGATTAATATAATTATAATAAGTATAATATATATTAATATATTAAATAAGTTAAATTCATATTAGTAATACTTATATTATATAATACTTAATATATACATATATAACATTATATATATAAAATACTTAATTTAAAATTATTTCTTAATCTAATATCTATACATATATAATATAATTTAACATATATAATTTATTTATTTATATCGGCTATTAATCTTATAATAAGTAAAATTATATATTATATATATTACTATATTATAATATATTACTATTAATATATCATCTATATATTAATAATATATATATATACTATTATATATATATATAATATATTATATAATTATCTAACTCTGATATATAATAACTATATAGTATAGTATATATATATAATATTATAATAATTACTATATATATTATTATATAATATATCATTAATTCTATATATATTACCATAAATAACTATATATTATATAGTATATATTATATAATATATTTATATATATAGTATTATATATCAGATATATATATTATATAATATTAATTAAATCTATAGATCTATATATTCTATTTAACTATAGTATATACTAGATCGATATATAATATGATGAATAAATCGCTCTTTTTTTGTTATCATATATATATATATATCGCATTATTGTATATATATATTTATATATAAATAATAATACGTATTATAATCTAATAAATAAATATATTTAAATACTTTTAAATACGAAATATAATTAAATCTAAATATCATATATTTAAATATAATAAGAGAGATATCTGAGTATACATATGAAAATTTAACTTCCCCAGAGTACTTACTGGAAGGATATATAAATATGAAGATATTATCGATTTAATATATTTAACTTTACGTTATTAAAGATATTGAAGAGAAAATTCTGAATAGACCTAATAGACCACGAGTCTCAACTTTCCAAAGTGCTTTCATCAAAACACTTCAGCTCCACTGCCACGATGAATGAGGAGAAAAAAATAACATTCAGATAATATAATAAATGAGCAACGAGTAAAAATTCGAAACGTTAGCGAATAGCTTCTTTTAGATGCCAGATAGCTAAATTAGCAATATTAGCTTCTGTGTCAGTAACGTGATTAAATGAGATCGTGACGCACCTCTCTCTCTATCTCTCTCTTCAAAGTATTCATCTCATTATATATATAATCTATATCTCATTAAGCTAAAATATAAAGAACAGTATTGCTTCACTATCCATTCCTTACTTTATGCCTTCCTCTCTCTTCACTCTCTATTAAATAATATATATACTATTAATTAATATATCTAATTAATAGTATAATAATATTATTATATATTATATTTAATTAATATATATATATCTTAGTTTTTATATGTATAGTATCGTCTATAGTCTAGTTAGGTTATTATAATATTTCGCATAATAATATAATTAATGATAAATATATATATCTCTAATATTTATATACTATCAGTAATAGTATAAATAATATTATATCTATCTATTTATTATATATATATAGTAATAATATAATTATTAGATATATATATTAAATATATAATAATATATATATATCTATAAATATATATATCTTTATATTATATATATTTTCTTATTATATTATATATACAATACATACATATATATAGTATATTATATATATATAATATTACTATTATATATTATATATTATATTATACTATATATATATAATTATATATAATATACTATATATATATATATTATATATATTTATATATATATATATATATACATAATTATTATAATATATAATATATATATAAAATATTATATAGTAATAATAATATTATATAAGTATAATATATCTATATATATACTTATATAATATATAATATATTATTATATAATATAATTATAACATTACATATATATTCACAATAAACTGACATAATGTTCATGAAACTTAAAAAGATTTGAGTTCTTGATACATTTCTAAATATTTCAGACACTGAAGGCCCCATATATCGAGCAGACACCTCTGCAAGAGAAGTTGGAACAAACCTTAGATAGCTGGGCTGATGTAAATGTTCATCACAGTACCCCTCTCTTTAAGAACCTGTTTCCGTGTGAACACATGGAGGTCTGGTTGGGCTTGTTTATTAAGTATAATACACCATTATCCAGCTCAGCGGTCGTGGAGAGGGTGTTTTAGTAAGTCTCTGACATTCTAAAACCAAAGAGGGCAGCATGCAATCAAGTCTTTTGAAATTTATTTTAAGAAAAGGTAATGACCTGTTCAGAATGGAAAGAGGAGAGGATGAGGAAGAGATCACAGATAATTGAATAAGATTAAAATCTTTCTCATATTTTGTTACAAATATTTGTTTCTTTCAATCAAAATTTAAAAATAATTAATCTTTACATACTTGCCCTTCTAAATTTGAGCTTTTAATAAAATGATTTGCAGAAATGTGCGCTTTTGCGCTTGCGGACTAATTTTTTTTAATAACTGTGCGCCTTTGCGCTTGCTGACTAATTCTTTTGAATACTGCACGCTTTTGACTTGCGACTAGATTTTCCACTTTGCGCTTGCATTTTTCTCTAAATTTTAAAATTTGCTCGCAATTACTGTATATATGATATATTATATATGATATATATTATATATATATATATAAATAGATATATAGTATATATATATAATATTACTAATATATATATTATATATATATAATATATATATATATATTTATTATATGTAAATAATATAATATATTATTATATTATATATTATATATATATAATTTATATATATAATATATAATATATTAATAATATTATATATATATATATAGATATATAATATCATATATATTATATATTATTATATTATATTAATAAATTTTTATATATAATATATTGTATATAGATATTATAATTATATATATCATATATATAATATATAAATCACTAACAATATATATATAATATATATATATATATATATATATATATAATAATAGTATATATATAGATATATATAGTATATATATATTTATTATATATATTTTATTATTATATATATATTATATTATTATTATAATATATAATATATAATATATTTAATTTTATAAATATTATATATATATATATATATATATATATACTAATATATATATAATAATTATATATTATATAAATATATATAATATTTATATATATATATATATATACTATATCTTATTTAAAATATAGTTAGTGATCGTGGTTTGCCCCCGAAAATAAGTAGTCTGGGGAATGGAAATTGAGGGAATTAGTAAGAGAGATTAAAAGCAGCTTTAACGTTTCAGCGGTGACGTCGGGCGGATCCCCGTTACGTTAAACGCGCTAAAGCACACAAAACATCACCTTAATGGCCTATTATTACGAATACTAATATTACTCTATATATATATATAATAACTATATAATATATAGTAATATATATATATATATATAATTATATATCTATATATTATATATATATATATATATATATATATATTATATATATAATATATTTATATTATATATATATATATATATAATATATATATAATATATATTATATATTTATATATATTCTTATAATTAAGTATATTATTTATAATATATATATACTATATATATATATATATATACATATATAGTATATATATATATATATATATTATATATTATATATTATATTCTATATATATTATATATATATATATATATAATATATATATATATATATATATATCAGTGGCGACTCCCAAACTTTTCTACCGTGCTCTCTCTTTCTCTTTATATATATATATTATATATATATATATATAATTATTATATATAATATATAATATATATATATATATATTTTATATGAAATTATATATATTATATATATAATATATTAATATATTTATATATAGCATATATATATTTTTTCAGTTGTCCCAGACTCACGGGCAAGCTATTCAAGGAGGGTATTGCACACATCAGTTATTCATCAATTAGGCAAAGCTCGCAGATGAGCCAGACCCAGCTTTTAAAGTGAGAGAGATTAAATTCAGCAGGAACATAGAAATGGGAGAGAATTCTATCAGACAGAGGTGGAGATAGAAGGAGCACGAGCGGAACAAGCTGGATTACAGATTCAACGACAACTCATGCGCCGACACGCAGCTTTTGCTACGAGGGGTCCTAAGGGTGTGGTAAACCGAGTGGGATAAGTTCTCGCACCTGCCGCTGCGTACTAAGAAAAGAGATATAGACAACATCGCGCCGAAAGATAGAGGGTCAAGTGGAAAGTACAGAACAGTTATAAGCCTTTTGGCCTTTGACAACCTAATCCAAAAGCCGGGTGAACCAGAGCTCCCGATATGAGAAAGTATCTACAGGGGATGAGACCCTTGTTAGCTGGAGAACTGAGAAGAAAAAAAGTCTCGCAGCTAAACAGCTCCAGTTTCTTTGAGGCAGCCCTAGAAACCCCTTGTGATGTGAGGTTTCCAAAGAATTTTTTTGTTTATGTTAAGGCAAGGATGTTTAATATTGTAACAGGAGAGACGAGAGAACGTCGAAAAAGATAGGACAGTTAGAAGGTGTCTTAGAGAGGGAGATTAGTAGAAGTTGGGTTTTAAAGAATTCAATTTCACAAGGTTGAGACGACACCACGGAAATTCTATCCAGGTCAGCGAGAATAGAATCGGAAAGATTAAGACGAGAGGCAATTCTAGAAGTAAAGAGAGGGAGCAGAATTGAAATGAGTTGATGAATGAGTTCGAGTATGCATACGAGTGAATAGAGTTAATGGTGCAGGTGAGAAGATCATTAATGAAGTAGGAATATAAGTAGGAGATAAGACAGAACTGAGGAACACCAATATTGATAAATAAGAAGTGCGCATCAAACCACCGATATGAGCGATTTGAAAGAAACGAGATTAGAGTAAGCAAAAAGAAGGAGAACCCAAAGGAGGGGAACTGTGAGAGCAGTGGACTGCTGCCATACCGGTCAAATGACTTGAATATGTCAAGCGCACCACGCAAGTCTCCCCAGTTCCTAAGGGCAGGAAACCATAAATCAGTTAGATAGGAAGTATATCGCAGTTAGACTCGAGCGCGAAGCCGTACTGGCGATCGCAAAGAAGTGAATGAGACTCAGATGATCAAATGAGAATTGAGTAGGGTTTCAAAATCTTAGATAGAATCAAGTGAGAGCTATGGGCGATAGTTAGAAGATCAGACGGTTCCTTTTTTTCGGAACAGGTTGGACATGTGAGTGTGTTCGTGCGTGTGTAGGGTAGTGGTGCGTATATATATATATATATAATATATATATATATATATATATTATATATATGTATATATATTAAATATATAATATAGTATATTTATAATTAATATATAGTATATATATAGATATTATTATATATAATATATATATATAATATATAGTATATATATTATATAATATAAATAATATATTCATCTTCAAAAAAGTTTTTCTTTTTTAACGTTTTCTGTAGTTCGAGTTCCAGAATACTTAACTATAAAATCATCTAATTCACAGAGCGGTTGCATGTGTGGGATAAACGCCGCCATTTTTAATGGATAAAAGCGTTATTTAATAGCGGTTATCTTAAGTTTTCGTTTTTAATTTGCTTAATAATATTTCATTTATTTGACCAACTTTAGCAAAAAAAATAAGAGATTCTTAACGTAACATGACTAAATTGGCAAAATCAGATAGTTTTCTATAACTATAATGTTAATTCGTGCGAGCCAAGAGTACAAGAGGTGCAGGAGTCGCTCTGATATATATTCTATATATATATATTATTATAAGTATAATTATATATATATATATATATATATGATATGTATTGATTATAATGTTATAGTATAATATAAATATATAATAATCTAATGATAGTAATAAATATAATATTAATATATATATATATAATATTATATATATATATATATATATATATTATATATATACGTAATATATAAAATTATATATATATATAGTTTTATATATATATATTATATATCATATATTATAATATTATATATTATATAGTATTATATATATTATAATTATATATTATATATAAATATATAATTATATAATATATAATAATCTTATATATATTAATATATACAATATATATATTTAATTAATATATATATATATATATATATAACTATTATTATATATATGTTATATATTATATATATTATGAATAGTATATATATTATAATATATTTATATATAGGCTAATATACTATATATATATATATTATATTTATATAAGGAGGAAGTAGGAAGAAGGAAGGAGGAAGAAGGAAGGAGGATGGAGGAAGGAGGAAGGAGGAAGGAGGAAGGAGGAAGAAGTCTCATCTGACGGAGCACATGAGCCAGAGTTAGAAGAAAAGCACAAAGTGCAGGGCAGAGCAGAAGGAGAAAGGAGGAAGGAGTAAGAAGAAGTGTCTTGTGTCGTAGAAAATAAGTGATTGCATGTAGCGGTATTGGCACCGGTGTAGATCCGGTGATGTACCTAGTTAGTAAACATATACTTAACACAATAATTTTGCTACCCTTATATATGCTTTCAGTGATGTAGAGCACAAATAACATAGTTTCAATGTTCTCAAAGGAGTCTAAGGACCCATATGAGATGTGGGATGAACCCAAAACGAGATTTAGCCTTTAAAATGAAATTTTAAAGGCCTAAAAGTTATTAATTACATAGACTTACGCTCTAACAACAGCCTTATGTTGCACAAATATATGAAACTTGGCACAGAGAACTTAAGTGGTACTCTCTTAGTCATACACAAAGGCAACCAAATGTTGCACACCTGAGGTGCTCGAGTCAAAACTAGCACTCGACTTGTTTAATGTGTGCTATGTCAAGTTCATGTACAAAGATATGTATGTGTTAGAGTTCGTATATATAGAGTCTTACACTTTATTTCAAACTGATGCATTTTATTTATAGAAACCTGTTTCATTACTAAAGTTAAAGTTAAAGAAAAGTTAAAGCTAGGCATACACAATGGCAGCCACATGTTACACACCTGAGGTGCTAGAGTCAAAACTAAAAACTTGCAATCGACTTGTTTAATGTGTGCTATGTCAAGTCCATGTACAAAGATATGTATGTGTATAGGTTAGAGTTCGTATATATATAGAGTCTTACACTTTATTTCAAACTGTTTCATTACTAAAGTTAAAGTTAAAGTTAGAATTAAAGTTAAATGTTCATGTTGAAGATTAAGATTCAATTTTTTGCATATATTTTTTATTAACAATACGTTTTCTTTTATATTTCCTTTTTTCATAAGTTTAATTTACATTTACTCTTATGGTTTTAATATTTATTTTAGCGGCAAGTTTATTTTGTCTAAAGTTTTTATTTTAAAACTTTTTATTTATAAAGCTTTATTTAATGTTTTAATTAAAAAAAAAAAAACTTTATTTATAAATTTTATATATTTTGTTTATAGACATATTGTTTTTTACTAAAATTTTAAGAAGTTTTATTAAAAAGCTTGTACTCTACTGACACTAAAGAAGTAAATCAGTAGCGCAAACACATAGTCCCTCCCCCCTATACCCCGGCCATATCAGGGCTTGCTCTAGTGATTTACTGCTTTACATATCGTTTTACTGCTTTACGACATATTTTTGCCATGCATTAAGAATAAACATAACAAAATAAGTTATTTTTGTATATGAATAATATATAATTATTAAAAACATTTTAAGTTTTTACTAAATTTTTATTCTTTTATTAAAAAGAGTAACAACAAGTGTTTAAAGTCATATTTTAGCGTCAATGCTATTACGAACATTGCATAAAAACAAGTTCTTATGTATGATTTCTGCATAAATTTTATTAAAATCTTTTTATTCTTTAATATATATAGCATAAAAATAACATACCTAACACACCTTATGTGTGAATAAGCAGTTAGCAATAACAAAATTCACTTCATAATACCTGTAGGTAGTTATCAGCACCTTACAAAACTTTACCAAAGCCAACTTTTCCAACATAATTCTAGGGTAACAATGCTATTTTTCTCTATCATAGTAATATTTAGCAAAACTTTACCAAAATTTGCCATGACCTAACTATCACCCACTCTAAACAATAAATAAATGCATTCATATCTATATCACTTCAATATTAATTTAACATTAAAATTGCAATATTTAACAGAAACTTAACAAAACTTATCATAACCCAACCTAACTATCCCATTGAGCACCTAATAAATGTTGGCATAACAAAGTTTTAGCGTTACTAGAGCTTACATAGCACAACCTGAACTAAGAATATAATGATTCAAAACTTACCTAACAAACCTTATGTACGAAAAAACTTCTCTCATTAACAATGTTCTCAGTCTATCATAGGGAAATTGACTAACATTACCTAAAAAAACTCAAAATAACCTCACCTACCCCTCATATCAATGTAATAATATGGCCTAGACTAAAAATATAACATACTTGACATATCTTGTCTACGAATAAACTGTAACCATTAGCAAAGATAACTGTATGTCTACTGTAGATAAGCTATCATCATCATCGAGCAAAACTCAACCTGCTCTTACCCTACAGTTATATCTATGTTACTTCAATGTTAATTTAACATTAACACAGCAATATTTAGCAAAAACTTTGGGCTGAGTCCTTGGTCCGCTTTCGACCTCTTTGGGGTGGTGACGGTATAACTTTGTTACGTTAGCATTTATTCTTTGATTAGTGCCTTAACTAGGTTAGGTTATGCTAAAATTTTGCTGTATGTTTGTTAAATATAACAATGTTAATGCTGAATTAACATTGATGCGTTATAGGTATGAACGAAAGGCAAGGCTTGGTTGAGTATTGCATAGGTGATGATAGATTATTTGCCATGGACATGCAGGTAACTTTATTAAGGTGTTGCTAAATTTTTACTGAGTTCCAATGCTTGAAATGTTAATGATAAAATAAGAAGTCAATAAGTGCTATACTATATATATTAATATTATATATAATTATAAGTATATTATAATATATATATATATATATTATATATATATATATAATATATAGTATATATATATATTATATATTATATATAGATATATAATATATTATATTAAAAGTAAAATTATATATATATATATATATATATATATATATATATATAATATATATATTATATATATATATATATATATATATATATATATTATAGATATATATAATATATATTTATATTATAAGAATTGTTAAAATCTGAATTTTGCATGGTGATGACATCATATTTGCCTTAGACATACAGGTAATTTGGTAATTGGCTACAGTTTCTTCGTAAAACTGTAAACAAGATTGTTATAGTATGTTATGTTTTAGGTTAAGGGTATGATATTAGTTTTTTACAAAATGTTAACTTTGCATGTTAGCATCTTACTGAAGCCTTCAGGGGGCTAAACAATGTTTTAGATTAAGTAAAAAATCCAAGTTCCCATATATCTTCAGATAAATCCATTGATATATTTATATATATTATATATAGTATATATATATATAGTATATAGTATATATAAATACTTATAATATTATATATATATATATATATATATATATATATATATATATATATAATATATATTATATATATATATATATATAATATATTATATATTATAGTAATATATATAATATAATAATATATATATTATATATATTTTATATATTATTATATATAATATATAATTATATTTAATATATAATCTATATATAATATTTATATTATATATATATATATATATATCTCTTATAGATATATATATTAATTTATTAATTTAATATATATTTATATATATATTATATATAATTTATATATATATATATATATTATTATTTATTTTAATATAATATTATATATAGTTATATTTATTTAATATATATATATATAATATTATATAATATATATATATATATATATATATTATAGGAGGTCTGTTTCATATATTTATAGATCTATTAAATAAAACCAAAAATTATAATATAAATACTTTTTAATTAATAATTAAAAATACTTATAAATAATATATAATTATGTAATAATAGACCATGTATATAATATTTATATATATACTATATATATATATTATATATATTAAATAATTATATATATATATATATATATTATAATATATTATATATATATATATTTATATATTATATATTATATATTACTTTATATAATATACTATATATATATATATATATATATATATATATATATAATTTATATATATATATATATATATATACATATATATATATAATATAAATATATTATATATATATTATTATATTATATAAATATATATATATATATATAATATATATATATATTATATAATATATATATATATAGTATATTATATATATATATATATATTTATTGTATAATATATATATATATAATATATATTACTTATATATATATATATTATAGGTATATATAATATTATATATAATATATATAATATCTATATAATATATATTAATTATATAATATTTACACATATATATATTATATTAATATTCTATATATAATATATATATATATAGTATATATATATTATATTATATATTATAGTTTATATATATATATATATATTATATTATATATATTATGTTAATATATATTAATAAGATAATCTAACTTCGATAGTTTGAATGTAATGAATTGCGAACTTGCATAAAGCAAAAGTACACTTAAGATAAGTTTATGTGCACTTGAAACACATATTTAAGATTAAAACAGTTATAAATTCTATATTTCTAGATTATATTTGCAAATCTTAAATAGAATTGCAGAAATTTTTGCTTCATATCAGAAGTCTTCAGCTGCTTATTTTATATACAACTCTGGATATATATATATAATATTATTATAGTATATATATATATATAATATATATATTATTTATATATATATATATATGTAATTATATATATTATTTACTTTCACAGGCTCACGGGCGCAGCTATTCAAGGATGGGGTATTAATTATTTATATATATTATCTATTATATTATATATTATTATATATATATATAGTATATATAATTATATATATATATATATATTATATAATATATGTAGCATTTTTGTAAAAGTTACTATGATGATGCAAAATAACACTGTAATGGTAGTTATGTTGGAGAAAGTTTGATTAGAGAAGGTTTTGCTTGGAGTTGATAGCTTATTTGCAAAAAAAAATTTCTATGTAATATTAGTTCCCTAATGATACTTAAAATGATTTGAATCCAATGTATTATGTTAAATTAGTTATGATATGTTGCAAATATGATAGAAAAATGGTTGATAGATGTTAAGTTTTATTTGGAAGATAGTACTTATCATTAATAAGCAGATAACATTGTATAATGGAAACAGTTTTCACTCGTACGTAAGGTATGTCGGGTATGTTATGATTCGTATTTATTAGTTTATGTTTTATGCTAACTTTAGTGAAGCTAAGAAAATTTTGATATGCTTGCATTTATACATTATTCAGTGTGATAGTTAGGTTAGGTTATGATAAATTTTTGTTGAGTTTTTGCTAAATATTGCAGTGTTAATTTTAAATTAACATTGAAGTGACATAGATATAATTGTAGGGTAAGATTAGGTTGAGTTTGCTCGATGATGATGATGATATCTTATCTACAGTAGACATACAATCACCTTTGCTAATGATTAGAGTTTATTCGTAGACAAGATATGTCAAGTATGTTATGTTTTTAGTTTAGGCTACATTATTACATTGATATGAGGGGAAGGTGAGGTTAGTTTGTTTTTTAGGTAAGGTTAGTCTCTTTCTCTATGATAGACTGAGAAGTGAGAACATTGTTAACGAGAGAAGTTTATTCGTACATAAGATATGTTAGGTAAGTTGTGAATCATTATATTCTTAGTTCAGGTTGTGCTATGTAAGCTCTAGTAACGCTAAAGCTTTGTTATGCCAACATTTATTCGGTGCTCAATGTGATAGTTAGGTTGGGCTATAATAAATTTTGTTAGGTTTCTGTTAAATATTGCAATTTTAATGTTAAATTAATATTGAAGTGATATAGATATGAATGCATTTATTTATTGTTTAGAGTGGCAGATAGTTAGGTCATGGCAAATTTTGGTAAAGTTTTGCTAAATATTACTATGATAGAGAAAAATAGCATTGTTACCCTAGAATTATGTTGGAAAAGTTGGCTTTGGCTAAGTTTTGTAAGGTGTTGATAACTACCTACAGGTATTATGAAGTGAATTTTGTTATTGCTAACTGCTTATTCAGACATAAGGTGTGTTAGGTATGTTATTTTTATGCTATAAACAATAAAGAATAAAAACAATTTAATAAAATTTATGCAGAAATCATACATAAGAACTTGTTTTTATGCAATGTTCGTAATAGCATTGACGCTAAAATATGACTTTAAACACTTGTTGTTACTATTTTCAATAAAAGAATAAAAAATTTAGTAAAAACATGAAATGTTTTTAATAATTATATATTATTCACATACATAAAGAACTTATTTTGTTATGTTTATATTTAATACATGGCAAAAATATGACGTAAAACAGGAAAACGATATGTAAAGCAGTAAGTCACTAGAGGAAGCCCTGATATGGCCGAAGTATATGGGGGAGGTACTGCTTTACTACTTTAGGGTCAGTAAAGTACATGCTTTTTAGTAAAACTTCTTAAAATTTTAGTAAAATCAATATGTCTATAAACAAAATATATAAAATTTATAAATAAAGCGATTTAAAAAAAAATTAAAACATTAAATAAAACTATAAATAAAAAGTTTTAGAATAAAAACTTTAGACAAAATAGACTTGCGGCTAAAATAAATATTAATACCAAAAGAGTAAATGTAAATTAAATTTATGAAATAAAAAGAAATGTAAAAGAAACCTTATTGTCAAAAAAAAATATATGCAAAAATATAAATCTTAGTCTTCAACATGAACATTTAACTTTAATTCTAACTTTAACTTTAACTGTAGTAATGAAACAGGCTTCCGTAAATAAAATGCATCAGCTTAAAATAAAATGTAAGACTCTCTATATACGAACTCTAACATATACACATATACATGTTTGTACATGGACTTGACATAGCACACATTAAACAAGTCGAGTGCTAGTTTTTAGTTTTGACTCTTACTCATCAGGTGTGCAACATGTGGTTGCCATTGTGCATGGACTAACTTTAACTTTTTTTTAAGTTTAACTTTAACGTTAGTAATGAAACAGGTTTCTATAAAAAAATGCATCAGTTTGAAAAAGTGTAAGCCTACAAACATACACATCTTTGTACATGAACTTGACATAGAACACATTAAACAAGTCGAGTGCTAGTTTTGACTCGAGCACCTCAGGTGTGCAACATTTGGTTGCCTTTGTGAATGACTAAGACTTACCACTGAAGTTCTCTGTGCCAAGTTTCATATATTTATGCAACATAAGGCTGTTGTTAGAGCGTAAGTCTACGTAATTAATAACTTATAGGCCTTTAAAATTTCATTTTAAAGGCAAAATCTCGTTTTGGGTTCATCCCACATCTCATATGGGTGCTTAGACTCTTTTGAGAACATTTAACCCATGTTATTTGTGCTCTACATAACTGAAAACATATATATGGGTAGCAATATTATGGTGTTAAGGATATTTTACTAACTCGGTACCGCACCGGATCCACACCGGTGCCAGTACCGCTACATGCAATCACTCATTTGCTAAGACACACACACTTTTCTTACTCTTCTTTTCTGATTCGCTCTGCCTGTATCTCAGTGCTTTTCTTCTAGCTCTGGCTCATGTGTTCCGTCAGATGAGACTTCTTACTCCTTCCTCCTTCCTCCTTCCTACTTCCTCTTTCCTCCTTCCTCCTTCCACTTTCCTCCTCCTACTTTCCTCCTCTCCTTCCTGCGCCTTCTCTTCCTCCTTCCTCCTTCCTCCTTCCTCTTCCTCCTTCCTCCTTTCCTCCTTCTCCTCTCCTTCCTCCTCTACCTCCTCTTCTTCTTCCTTCTCCTTCATCCTCCTTCTTCCTCCTCCTCTTCCTCCGTTACTCCTCTCTTCCTTCCTCCTTCTGCTCCGCCCTGCACTCTGTGCTTTTCTTCTAACTCAGGTCTGGCTCATTTGCTCTTTCATATGAGACTTCTTCTTCTTACTCCTTACTCCTTCCTCCTCCTTCCTCCTTCTTTTCTGCCCTGCACTCTGTGCTTTCCTTCTTCTTTTTTTAAATTATGAGACCCTTCCACGAGAGTCTTCGAACTATTTTGGACTTCTGATACCCACAAATGAGTTTCGTACACATTGACAAACGGGTTTAGACACCTAATTTTTGAGTTAAGGGGTGTGTGACTACACGACCACAATTCTCTGCTCATCAATCTGGTGTGTGTGAAGGAGTCGCGTAGCGGGGCTCCGATATATTATATATATAATATATATATTATTATATATAATATATATATAATATATATATATATATATATTAATATATATATATATAATATACATATATAGTATATATTATATGGTATGTGTTGTGTGTGAGCGTTTCGCTACGGAGCTCCTTCGAACTCTCATTGATATTAAGTATGGCAAAGCGCATTTAAGGCGCTTGAGCGAGACTATAATATTATATATATATAATATATATATATATATATAATTATATATATATTATATATATATATATATATATATAATATATTATATATATATATATATATATATATATATATAAGTTATATATACATAAGAGATATACACATATAAAATATATATACAAAAAATATATTATTATAATATATAATATATACTAATATATATATATATATTATTAACTTTATAATATATATATATATTAGTAAAAACAACTAAATATAAAAGAGGTAACGAAAAAAGAGAAAATTAGCACTTTAAATCGTGAGATATTAAAGGGAGGGGGGGGGAAGGCGTGACGTGACACTACTTCTCGTGTCTTCTTCAGACGCCAGCTAAAAAATAATGTAATATTTTATTTACAATTTTATTTTTTAGCTGGCGTCTGAAGAAGACAGAAGGGAGTGTTGAACGTCACTTAACGCATTTTTAAATATTCACGATTAAAGTGCTAATTTTCTCTTTTTTTCTTTTTTTACTA
>JABUQX010094255.1:0-5000 GCA_015478945.1 Trachelipus rathkii
AGAAACAAAATTATACCATTCCAAGTGTATAACACATATGAAAAACAATTAAAGGCAGTATAAGAAAAGCCAAAGAGAAAACACTACTTAGCAAATCCAGGAATGCTACAAAAGACGCGAAAGCTACTGGGTAATCAATAAAGTATCAATAAAATGCAAAAAAAACTCCGCAATTGTATAAAAGACTGAATATAAATAATCAAGTAAAAACCTTGACCAAAAATATTCGCGGACGGACAAACGATACCTGTTAACTGCGGTGAAACAGATCATTACAAACCCCTAGCAACATCATTTGAACTTTCCCCGACTACGAGTTCATCTCCTTTAAATTCCAAATCACAGACTCTTGAGGTAAAAAAGGTAATCGCCGGATTAAAAAATAAAAAATGTGATGTTCATCACATCCCAACCACATCCTCAAACTCGCTGCCGACAACATAATAGCCACTCCTTTAAAACACTTGTTCAAAGAATCATTTTTGACAGGAATTTTCCAAATATTCAAGACAGCAAAAGTGATTCCTATACCTAAAAAAGGAGATCTATCCCTAGCAAAAATTACAGACCATACTATCACAAATACTGATTAGTAAATTTGGAAAATAATTTCAATCATTACAGAATATTTATTATCTAACAACATTTCTCCAGTGATTCACGAATTAAATTAGAAAAGGACGCTCAATCTGCTGATGCCTCATTTGCTTAACCGGACAAACCTTACAAGAAAAGTAAAAATAGAATGACTCTCCTTTATTATTATTAGATTTTCACAAAAGCTTTGAACATGATTGATCATCGACATACTACTATGGTAAAATGAACAAAATGGTTTTGAGGTGAACAAACTTGACAATGGTTAAAAGCTACTTAAAGGAGAGATCTCAATTCGTAAAACTAAATGAAACTAATTCAGCCACGCTTCAAACATCAACCGGCGTACCCCAAGGCTCAATTCTTGGACCGTTTCTATTTACTCTATATACAAATGATCTGTTCAACTCTCATGAAGCTTTTTCAGTATCATTTGCTGACGATACCTCCATATTAATAAATGACAAAGATGCCGAGTCTTCTATCTCGTAAAGGAGTAGACACATTAACAACAATAATGAAATGGAGAGATCTAATAAGCTCTATCTTTAAAATTTAGTTAAAACATCTTACATTTATTTTGTAGCAACAAACAAATAACGATTTAAATATCTAAAATCTAACAAATGTAGTAACTGTAATAGCTACAATGCTAAAATAGCTAGGTAATAACTAATTCGATTAAAAGCTGACTTTAAAGATCATATAAAACTCTAGTTAGCAGACTGTGAAATACATGTATAAGGCTAATAAAATTAAATAGTTGTACCTCTTTCCATTCTTTAGAAAATATAAATGCACTGATACACCGCCCCCTTACTTTACTGTCTCCTATCACGTACCACAAGTAATCAGTAATCGACCTGTAATGTAATGCCAAAACCGATTATTCGCCCATAGCAATACATGGGACTTTTACACCATAATCACAACCATTACTCAAAACCTAAAGGATTGCGGTTTAAGACTGCTAAATATTATCACCCTGAAAGAGATACATTAAAAATTATCAAAACAACTGCATGTGACTTGTTATTCTTGCTAGCAAATTTTCAATTTAAACCAAGCAAGGCGCTAGCACATCAATAAACTAGAAATAATAGCTACATAACCCACCCTCTTAGACTAAAAAGAGACACTCAAAGGTCAGCTACAAAGATGCTTAAACTTAAAACCAATGGCCAACAAACATCAAAACCGAAACTCACCAATCTTGCTAAAAATAATAAAAACGTCATTATCTAAATAAATATTCGAATAAATAACAACTCAACGATTTAAACCTATGTAAAATGCTAGCTACTCCATATATCTATGTTTATATATTATTATTATTATTAATTATATATTATTATATTATTAATTATTAATTATTATTATTATTATTAATTAATTATTATTTATGTAATATATTATTAATTATTATATTATTAATTATTACTTAAATCAATTAATTATTATTATATTATTATTATTATTATCATTATTATTATTATTATTTTATATTATATTATTATATTTATATTATTAACTTATTATTATATTATTATTAATTATAACTTATTATTATATTATTATTATATATTATGTATTGATTATTATATTATTATATTATTATGTATATATTATATTATTATTATTATATTATTATTATATTATTAATTATATTGTAGTTGTTGTAATTATAGTAGTGGTTGTAATATAATTGTGATTGTATTATATTGGTGTAATTATTATTATTATATTATTATTATTATTATTAGTTATTATTATTATTATATTAATTATTATTATTATTATTATATAATTCATTATTATATTATTATTATATTATATTATTATTATTTGTTAATAGACTACATTGATAATTATCATTATATATTAAATTACAATTGTTGTGTTATATTATTATTATTATTATATTATTATTATATTATTGATTAATTATATTATTATTATTATTATATTAGTATTATTATTCTTATTATATTATATTATTATTTTATATTATTATTATTATTTTGATTAATTAATATTATTATAATTACTTATTATTATATTAATTATATTATATTATTATTATTATTGATAAGTTATTTATTATTATTATTATTATTATTATATTATTATTATATTATTAATTATTAATTATTATTATTATTATTATTATTATTTATTATTATTATATTATTATTATTTATTATATATTAAACATTATATGGAAAGCTTTTAACTATTTTATTATTCAATTATTTATTATTATTATATTATTATTATTATTATTATTTATTATTATATTTATTATTATATATATTTATTATTAAATTATATAATTAATTATTTATTAATTAATTATTATATTATATTAATATTATTATTAGTTATTAATTATATTATTATTATTATTATATTACTTATATTATTATATTATATATATATATAGTATAGTAAGTAGTAGTAGTAGTAGTATGGTAGTAGTAGTGTAAGTTTGTGATTATATCATATTATTAAATTATTATATTATATATAGTATATATTATATTATTATTATTATTAAAATTATATGATTATTATAATTAGTATATTTATTATTATTAATTATTAATTATAAAATATATATTATTATTATCACCTGTAATAATGTTAATGCTATCCGTACTTATTATAATTATTAATTTTATAATATTATATTATTATTGATTATATTGTTATTATTATATATATTATTATATTTATATTATTGTTATATATTATTATTACTTATAATATGTTGTATAGTAGCAGTAGCCGTTGTAGTGGGTGTAGTGGTGTTATTAACTAATTTATATATTCATTATTATATTATTATTATATATTATTATGTATTATAATTATTATTATTATTTTATATTATTATTATTATATTATTATTTTTATTATTATTACTGTTAATAATTGTAATACTTTGTACATATTATTATTATTAATTATTAATTATTATTATTATTTATTATTATTATATAATTATTATTATTATATTATATTATTATTATTATTATTATATTATGTATGATTATTATTACATTATTATTTTAATTAAAATATTATTATTATTATTATTATTATTATATTATATTATTATTATTATTATTATTATTATTATTATTATTATTATTATTATTATTATTATTAATTATTTTTATTATTATTATTATTATTTTTATTTATAATAGATTATTATTAAATAACATTAATTATTAATTATTATTATTATTATTATTATTTATTATTATATTATAGATGTTATTTTATTATTATTAGTAGTAGTAGTAGTAGTAGTAGTAGTAGTAGTGGTAGTAGTAGTAGTAGTAGCGGTGGTAGTGGTGTTATTATTAATTTCGTTCGTACTGATACTACTGTCACCACTGTTATGATTGATGACATCGTTATTATACAATTATCATACTACTGTCACCACTGTTATGATTGATGACATGGTTATTATACAATTATCATTATTAGAATACGAAATAGCATTATGTTCGGTTTTATTTTTTGGTAATGACTAAGTTGATACCGTTACTAGTGATATAGACTTGTTTACATATATATTTATTTTATTAAAAATAATATGATTATATTATTATTATTATTAATTATATATTAATTATTATTATTAATTATTATTATTAATTAATTATTATTATTATATTATTATTAATTTATTATTATTATATTATTTATTATTAAATTATTATTATTATATTTATCAATTATAATTATCATTAAGTATTTATTATTATTATTATTTATTATTACTTATTATTATATTATTATTATTATTATTATTATTATTATTATTATTATTATTATTATTATTATTATTATTATTATTATTATTATTATTATTATTATTATTATTATTATTATTATTATTATTATTATGATATTATATTATTATTAATTATTATTTATCATATTCATTATTTATTATTTTATATTAATTATTATTTATTATTATTATGTATTATATTATTATCTACATATTGTTATTATTAGTTATTATTATTTATTATTATTATTTAATATTATATTATTCTTATTATTATTATTATATTATTATTATTATTATTATATTAATTATTATTATTATTTATATTATTATTATTATTTTATAATGTTGTGTGTTGGTGTTGTTGGGTTCTTGTTTCTGTTTGTGTTGTTGTTGTTGTTGTTTGTTGTGTCGATTTTTTTTCTTTGTTGTGTGTTGTGTTGTTGTTTTGTTGTTGTTGTTTTGTTTGTTGTTGTTTTGTTTTGTGTTTGTTGTGTTGTTGTTTGTTGTTGTCGTGTTTGTTGTTTGTTGTTGTTGTGTATTATTATTTATTTATATTATGTATTATATTATTATTTAATTATATTATTGA
>JABUQX010094255.1:12500-34856 GCA_015478945.1 Trachelipus rathkii
CATAATGGAGTAAGTGTAGATTTTATATTAAAGAAAAACGCTTTCAAAATTTCGATCTATAAAACGAGAGCGTCGTATTTTAATAAAAAGATTATAGGCTAAAATTTACTCAATTGATGTGATTAAAAATTAGTATTTGGTAAATATAATGGAAACAAGCTTTTCATTACAAATAATAGTACGTATTATAATTATGAAAATAATGTTTTCCCGATATTTTTGGCTATAATATATATAATATATTATATAATTATAATAATATATTATACATATATATAATATTATATATAATTATATATATATATAAATAGATATATATATATTATATAATATATATATATAATTATATATATATAATATATATATATATTATTCTATATATATATTATATAAATATATATTATAATATATATATATATATATATATATATTATATATATAATATATATATACTATATATATATATATACACTCTGCCTTACCAAGTGTATTCCTTCCAGGTAACGCCCTGATAAGTATATATATATATATATATATATATATTATTATATATAATATATATATATATAGATATATATATATTATATTATAATATTATATATGATAAGGTGTGTGTGTATATAATATATATATTATATTAAACTCGGCGATTGCTAAGATGCTTGGCTCAAAATTTCTTTAAAAGTTATTAAATAATCTGCAAAGGTTTTCAAACTCTCGAATTTATATTTACGTATTTGATAATATGTAATTCTGCACGTTATGACACCCTTTTAAATAAGTTTGGTTCTCTCGTCAGAGATATTTTATCAAATCGGATATCTTTACATATTCTTTGTTGAGTATATATATATATTTATATATAGTAATATATATATATATATAAGTATATTATATAATAGGTATATTAGTATATATATATATATAATATATATATACTATATAATAATATATTATATATATATATAATAAATATATAATATATATATAATATACTATTATATATATATAATATATAGATATATAATATATTTATCATATCGTATATATATGATATATATATATATATATTATTTCAGTATAATGATATATATATATATAAATTATATAATATATAATATATATATATATAATATATATAATATATATATATATATATAATATATTTGAAGGAGCCACGACACACACGCATATAATATATTATACTTAGGTTATAATATATGATAAGTAATATATATATATTATATATATGATATATATATTATATAATAATAACTATATAATATATAGTAATATGATTATTATATATATAATATAAGTATAAATTAAAATTATAAAATATATATTAATATATTATATATAGATATTATATATATATAATACATATATAAAATAATATGATATATATAATATTATATCATTTATATATATACTATATATATATATATATATATATATATATATATATAATATATATATATATATAATATATAATATATATTATATATTATATATAGTAATAATATATATACTAATATAGTATTCCATTTGTTCTCAAATTTTGCATACCCACAAGATTTCATTAAGAAACAATATCACAATGCAAAACAACACTTCTACGAAAATACCAAGCCAAACACCCATGAACATTCCCTGACCGCGAATCGTCTTTACCTTAACAAACAACTCTTAAAATATGAGATTTATAATACAGAAATTATTTAATATGCAACTTTTCTTTAACTTTCCAGCTACACTCACCAAATCCATTTTACACAATAATAATTCTTCACAACTACAACATGTGTTGGGTGGAGGGAGTCTACAGTGGACCACGCAATACCTGCCTGAAAGCATACTATGGTGAAACCCTGAACACATTAAAATTCGTTCTAAACAACATAAATGTACGAGTCTTATCTCTTTAATATTAATAGCCCTTTTAAATGAGTCACCTTGTAATAGATTTAATAAGAATGTTTTGGAAAACAAAACTAATCACTGTTTATTTTTAATTAAAGATCCTAACGTCTATTTCACAATTTCAAAAATTATCTATTTGCAATGTTATTCAAAGGAAAATGTTTAAACTTAAAAAACTCGTTATAATTTTAAATCTGAACCCATTTATATTATAACCTTTGTGCTTATAACAGAGCTACATGTTCTGCCATGGTATCTCAACAAATACCCCCAAAAACCAGGCTTTATTAAAGCTTGGCCCATAACAACAAACTTTTTAGGTCTCCAAGGACCAATGACAAAGGATTTATCAAAGTTTAAAAATTTTTAGGCTCTGATTGGTCTAGACTCGTTTCTTGTGAGCTCTTGAGTCTTACAAGTAATAATTAATCAGATTATTTGTGCCAAGCGTCTTTTGGCGACTTGGCACATAAGTGTACTACTACTAAGCACATCACAAATAACCATATAATAAACTGAACCGATGCCTCTTTTATTTTCAAGTCCCAATCGAAAAACATCAATCATATTGTTGAATCTTTTCATATTGAAAACTTCCTGAATTTCAAAATTTCCACTGGAATTTTCGATTTTGATGCAATTACCATCAAAACTATATTGAAAAATCTTCGAATGATTTAACTTACGTCTGGCAAATGCACATACCTTACAGCGAAAGATTATTATTTTAGCAACTTATCGTACTTTGTATGACTGGGTTTCCTGAAGCATTTCATAGTCATACATACCTCATTTAATTACTTTCTTAATACATCGTTACATCTGATTGATGTCATCTTTAGTCTAGACCCTTTTATTGGGTTACATAACTCCTTCATCCGTCTTCTCTCCTCTCTCATGCTCGCTCTTCCTCTCATCCATATCTGTTGTCAATTTTGATGCCTTAAATTTTGTGTGCCCTGTTTTTTCTTTTTTCTCTCTTTTATCAACCTATACAAGCGAGAAGCCACCAAGTGTATATCGCTTTCCCAGGGTGCAGGTAGTCGGGGTCTGCCTCCGCCCTCCCCGGCGGACCTACGGGGTAGGTGAACTCTTAATCCCCGCCACCTCGGGGAGGGTCTCCGGAACCCGACCCCGCTCTTTGGGTATTGGGTGTCGCGGGTTCCTCTGCCTCCCACGGGGTATGGAAAACCGCTCCCCCCCGTGTTCCCGTTCGTCAAATCGAGCCACTCTACCATTCCCTATCGTTCCTTTCTCGTGGTATTAATACCTTTACAAATATATATATACTATACTAAATAGCTATATCTATATATACTCTGATAATATATATATATTATCTATATTCTCATAATTATATAATATAATATATATATATAGTTATATCTATATTATATATACACTATGTCCTCCGCCTAAAAAAAAAAATTCAGCACATTTTATTTTTAATTATCTATTAATTTCTTAAGCAGTTTTCGTTTAACTTAATAAATACCTAATGGAATTCCATAAATGTATTTCTTTTCGTTGTAGCTATTGTACCGTTTTTTTGAAGATAGTAATTTTTTTTATATACGTTCCGAGACATAAATTTGCGCAGGATTCCATAACATGTATTGCCTTTTCCCTGAGAAAAGATAATATCAAGAATAAGGACAAAAGAAGTTTATAGTTGTGCGTTTTTAAAAAATATCACACTATATAATATATCTTTTATGTATCTATATATATATATATAATATCATATATAGTCTATAAATATATAATATTATATCTTACCTATATTGAATATAAATACGTCTATATATTTATATATACCTATATTATATAATTATTATATCAGTGGCCTGCAGGGTGGCATTTTTCAGTCTCAGATCATCCGGTCTCTTTCTTTTCTCCTGATGCTCTTCTTCTCGGTTTCTCTTATTCTTCGTTCCATTCTAATATTCTATACATCTTCATAATATCCTATACTCATTCTTCATATCCTAATATATATATCTCTATCTCTATAATCTATCTTTATCATTCTATTCTTCTTATATATATATTCTATTCTATCTAAGTATTCTTCTAAATCTCTCTCTCTCATGCTCTTAATTATTCATACTTTTTACAATCATTCTACCCATCGCTCTTTATTTTCTCCGTCGGCGTGCGTCTCGCTCTTTTTATATGCCCGCATACGTACCTTCTTACCTGCCTCGCCCTATTTTATGTCTGCTTTTTCCATCTATCGACTCTCTCGCATCTCTTAACCGCTCTTATTTTTTATTTCTTCTCTGTTTCGGCAACGATCGACCTACTTGTTTTCTTCTTCAAACACACCATCACTACTCCCGCGTCTCAGGTTGTCTCCATCATCACCCTTTTCCCCCACTCGATGACTGAGTTCCATTACCTTAAGTATCATCATGTTCTTTGGTTGTGCGACCATCCCTACCCTTTATTCGGGCACACTTTGACTGTGCTCTTATTTATTCCCTCTCTTCCGCTCTAACTTGTTGTTAGCTGTCCGCCCGTTCATTTCATTCATTTTCATTGATCATTTCAACCAATCTCATCTCATACCTTTTATCATTCTCCTTCAGCCTCACATTTGCCCCGCTCCGTTAGACCTACCACTAACCCCGTCTTACCCTATACACCTCCGCCAGGCCCTCTCGCCGGCTCCCCACGACACACTATGCCATATCCCGGGACCTAACCCTTTGGTCCTCTTTGTAGCTTTTCATTCATAGCTAGGCGTTAGCCTACACTTCTTCATTTTAATTTCTTATCTTACTTGTGTTTATACCTTACTATTTTACATTATCGGGGTGGGCCTTGAGCGTCGCGGACGCCGGCGCCGTGCGCCGGAGCCTGGCGCCGGTCGCAGCGTCAGCCGGACGGCCTGGGGGCGCCGCACCACCACCCGCCGTTATCTTAGCATCCGGCTCCGGCACCTACCACCCTTACACGTCCTTCTTCCCTTCACTTGGCTCTCAGGTTCTCTCTTATCTTTATCATCACTCTTCATCTATTACTCTATATAATTCTCTCATTCCTACTCTATCTATTTATCTTACGTGTTAGTGTACACAATACCTCTCCATCCAATATATTATAATACACCTCTATTAGATATATATATTTATACTCCATGTAATATTATCTTATATAGGTAATAATATAAAATGTACCTTTCTTATATCAAGTAATATACCGATTAGTACCTTATATCTTATTCCTTATAAATTTATATATATATAATATATTTCTGGATGTGCACTTATTGTGTGATATTTTGAAAACTACAACTTCATGATCTCAAAAAACTTAAGGAATAGATACCAGGAAAAGGAATACCATTGTTTGGACTGGTTAACCATTTTTAGGTGCGGGAAAAATTGTAAAAAAAAAAAAAAAAGATTATTATTTTCTCAAAAAACTACACATACTACATGCGAAAAGGGAATAGATTTTTCGGAATCTGGTAAACCCTTTATACATAGGAAAATGTAAAATAAAATAAAATAAACATAAATTATTTGACTAATAACTTACAGTATATGACTTAGAGAGCCTATTTGTAGAGACCCCTTTTATTGGTTACTACTGGCATGTTAATAGGCTAATAGACTCTATTAAAATTTTGACATTTTTTTTTTTAAACTAAAGAATACCGATTAAGGGATATCACCCGCACCGCTACCGGATGGCATAGCGCCAGTCGGGGCTATCCTCGGCCCTTCCGGTGAACTACGGGGTACCAGGACGTAATCTCCCCCTCTATCCAGGGGAGGTTTCCTTTTCTCCGGAACCGACCCGGCTCGGCCTCTATTAACTATGCAGTATTTGGTCTTGTAATCATGATGTTTTTGGTAGACTGTATCAAGAGATGGTCTATTTCTGGAGAAGCGCGGCTGTTTCTAAACATGAAGAAACATCGCGATGGTGTCCTACTTTCCTTCAGCTGCCTCCCGCTTCATCTCTCATAGGTTCTTTCCCTTAAACGCAGAAACATCCTTGGTTGCCTCTCTCCTCCTCCTTACACAGGTCATAATTATACGTCTCTTCCTCTCCCGCCCTCTCTTCGTGTTACCTCTCCCCCGTGCCGGTCGACCCTCCTTCTCCCGACGCTCCCTATTCTCACTCTTGGCTCTCCTCTCAGACTCTCTCCCGTTGTTCAACCTCTTCGGTACGTTCTACCTCTCTTCACGTAATATATATCTATCATATGATAATGACTATCTGTTCTTTCCTTCTTTCTCTCTCTCTCCGACCCATTTTTCCTTTCTCTTTCTCTCCTCTCTCGTCTTCCTCGGTTATTCTATCTCCACCTAATTAAAATTTAAATTAGCTATTTCATTTATTTTAATTATCTCTTTTCTTTTTTTATCTACCATTATATGGCTTTTTCTTTTTCTCTCAACTTTTTCCTCTTTCCTTTCTCTTGCATTCTTTTCTCTTTCCTCAATTTTCTCTTTTCTATCTCTTATTTCCATAGCGACTCTTTCTTTTCCATCTACAATATTTCCGTATTTCCTTTCTTTTCGCCTTTGATATGCTTATCCTCTTTGATTCGGGTAATGTGTTGTGACTATCATTGTCTCATCTCTTTTTTTTTTCGTTTTTTTTCGTTCTTTTCATGTTTCTTCTCGAGTAGTCTGTCTCCATTCTCTTTCTCCCTCTCTCGCACTACTTCGTCTCACCAATGTTCTTAACAGGCGTCCTTCTCTCGAAGGTCGCATCTCTCACTCCCAATGTTTTATTTCTTCTTTTTCCCATCCTTCCTCGTCTCTTCATTCCCTACCGTTTGTCTCTTAAATGTCATCAAAGGCAAGCTTAGCAGCAAATGATGATAGTTTTTTGCTGATGCATCATTGGAGATCTTTTCATATGTTTTAGATTTAAGGCACCCACACTATCTCACCTTAGTATATCTATCCATATAGATAAGCTTCAAGCAAGCAAACACTATCAACCTGATAATTATTAATTGATATATTATCTCTCTCTCTCTATTCATCTCTTTATATTATTAACTATATCATATTATCTATACGTATCTATTCATATTCTATATAATGTAATGTACCTTATACTTCATATTATTAATATGATATATCTATATATTACTATATAGTATTATTAATTCTTATTATATTAATATATTTATATTACTATAGGTATCTAAATATTTTTTAATGCCTATATTATTTAATACTATTCATATTATTATTAAATATTATTAGTCTACATAGTCTGGCGTATCAGTCTATCGATTATCGTTTTTTTCTTGTGTCGTCATCATTATAGCGTCTATGTATCGTACGGGCGCCTCAGAACACTTATAAAATGTTTTTACTTATAATATCCCCTATATCTCTAGTTATATTCTAGACCGCTATAACCGTTATTTCTGGTGTAATCATATACTGCATGCTATATAGTATATATATACTATAATATATATTAGTTATATATAGTTAGTAGTATATATATATTATTATATCCATATAGTCATATATTATATATATATATATATATATATATCATATATAATATAATATATATATTTATCTATATATATATATTATACTATATATATATATATTATATATATAAATATTTAATATAATAATATATCTATCTATATATATACTATTATAGTAATATATAGATGTTCGTCTATAATATATATTATATTATATATAATACTATATATATATATATATATATATATATAATATATATTTAGTTATATAGTATATATATAATTATTCATATATTCTATAAGTGGAAGGACCAAATATTAAAATTTCTAAAGTTAAAAATGGGAATCATTTATATAAATTTACTAAGAATCATATTTTACCCTGATGGTTGACTTTAATGCGCCCGGGCCATAAGAGTGAGGTCAAAGTCCCGAGATAACATCTTCCAGTTTTTATGTCAATATTTCGATGTAGGTACAGGAGGAGGGAAAGTCCAGTAGTCTTTCATCTCCAATAAGTATTTCTCAAGTAGGTTTCCAGAAAGTCTTAATGTTGAAAAAGTTTTTTCCCTACTGAAAGTTAGACCATTAGGTGAAAAGTAATTTTGGTAATTGTGCACTCCGCGAACAAGAAAACTAGGTTCGGTCTTATTGCTTTTTTTTAAGACAATCTGTCTTGTGCGTCTCCATTTCAACCTTTTTTCGAATAAATTTCCTTCATTTCTCTGTTTTTACTAAATCCTCATTTGGGGCTTTTCGAGATCCTTCCTTGTAAATGTTTAACAATCTTTTCTATCTTCTCATTTCTGGTCACATTTACACCTGTTCGGTCATGAGAAAATGCAAAAAAAGAAATATAATTTCTTTATGAATTTAAACTCTCTCTAATGCTGATGATTTAAAATCATCCCAAATGGTATAAATGGAATGGTGCGATAATATGTCTGTGGGTCGATAATAGGGTTGGGTCTGTATTTTTGAATTTGTTAATTCTTGGTACATGCAATTTAACTTTTAAAGATAGCAGATTTTTCAGATGGCGCTTACACATTCTTCCAAAAAAAAGTTTTTCTACTGGGGAATGCCCTCTGTTGCCAGTTTTCTCTGATGGGGCTTCAGTTTTAGTTTAACCCCCTAACTAGAATTCAACTTCATTATATGCACTCATAAAATCAATAATCTCTCTCTGGCAAATTGTTTTTGAAAGATTGTACGATTAAACTTAAATAGTCTGTTTAAAAATAAAAAGGAACCCAGACAGAAATGATGTTCTATACAAACATTGTTTTAGATTAAGGGGGGTAGCTTTTTCCCTGGACCCTGATCCTCACTTCAATTTTGTTGTTCTAAAGCTGCTATTATCAGGGTTATCTCCTTTAAATAATAAAACCGGATTCCATGCTCTACCACTGAGCCATTCTCTTACCCAAACTTTTTAATCTTTTTCTACTATTAGGAAGCAACTTACTCTAAATTTTTCTAAAAATCTAATAAGAACTTTTGTCCCTCTTAGCACTTACAAGCAAAAATGTACAACATTCTGAATATTTAATGTTTCATAATTGCATTTTCAATATTCTGAACTTTAGAAGCCCGCCTTTAAGGCATAATTTAAGCAATGCCTAAAAGCAGCGAGATAAAATACTTTGTGACATTTTGGGTCCTTTATTACTTTCTGACATTCTGCTGAAGACTCACACTATCCAATTTGCTGCTGCAAAATCCCGTCAAATACCCCGCTGTTTTCCTCTTATAGATTATTTCGTTTCCAACACCAGTTCACAGCCTTACTTTTTATCCTTCCAAATTAAATTTTACAGACTTATTCCCGCTTCAAATATTTTGCTGCAGATGAAACCCCAAAAAATGTTCCTTTAACGGTGAGAGGTATCATATACCTCAAGCCGCCAACGCACAACACAACGAAATTGTTGCCATCTGGGACACATCCGGTCAATCTCATCGGCTAGGAGAACCAGTATATACATTTTTTAACTTTTTTATTCTATGTGATTGCTCAATTTTACGTTGAATGAGATGCGCAAATGAACTGAATTAAGAGCATTTTTGGGACTGAGTGGAACTGGTAACATGGCATTTCTAACCACTAGTTTTAAATGTTCTGAGGAATCCATGGTCTCCAGCATTCCGCAACAATATCTTAAAAGGGGACTCTGAAAAGTCATGCGTTTCCCACAAGGGCCTAAGAGCAGTTCGATTTCGACCTGAGTCATGATGTTCACGTAACGGATATATTATGCTGACCACAGAATCGAATTGGTTTCAAACAATTGGAATTAGCCATTCACCGATTTCCTAACCTGTCTTCGAACTTCCTCCTTTCTTCTGGCTGTAATCTGTTTTGTCGGATGCTCTCGATTTTTCCTTGACACACTGCCTTTTCTCAGCAATTCATTTTCTACCTGGAGTTCTTGTGTGTAATTTGAGTTTGCCTCGGTTGTTGCATTTGTTTGAGAATGATTCTAGGAGCATTGTTTGGCTTTTTCCATATTAAGTACGGGTTTTGTTTATTGGAATCTCCACCTGAGTTCTCTAGTGGTAACGACACAAAAATCCTACTCTAGATAAAAACAGCGACTCTTGGGGTTTACTATAGGCTTCACTAGGGTGTTATTCCTTTATGCAGTATTGCGTTTTTCGGATAACAAAATTGAATGAATGATTTCTACAAGAAAAGAACAAAAATTCACGCCCATATCTAGGGAAGCATATAACCTGGCAACGGTTGGATATGTTATCTAGAGTAAGTTAGCGGCACTTTAGTTTAAGGGGAGATCTTCTATAACTTATGGACCCTGCTCCCTACCTTTGTATGTAAAGAAGCGCCAAAATCAAGATTTTCCTCTCCCTAAAAAGATTTTTTTTTAAAAAGATTAAGATACAGTACAAAAAAATTAAAGAAATTCTCTGTTATATTATTTTTTGGGATATTCTAAACTGGTAATATTTTTAGATAACAGAAAAATTCTGATTTAAGAAGAGGCTGTTCGAACTAAAAGGACAAAATTCCCATAATCACAGTTCAAAAGATTGCCCTAATCTCTCCACCCGGACCTCTATCAGGATCAAAAATGTTTTATTTTTTAAAAATGTCAAGTTAGACAAATCTAAGATTGCTGTTTTGGCGTTATTTTATATGTTTTATAATGAGCAGATTTCCCAACCCCCAGGCCTCCCCAGAACTTTATACTCGGGTAAAGATAGGTAAAGTCGAAAGCCTGCGCGAACGCACGGGAGAGCTTGAGCACCGGGAGCCCCGGAACATCGGAGAGCAAGGGTTACGGTGGGATACCATGGATGTTTATGACATATGTCATGCAAGAAAGATTAAAGTTTGTGTATTTGGCGATAGAAACAAGAATAATTGAATACCATTGTTCAAAATAGCGACGTACTTAATCCATTTTATCGAATGGTGGAGATAACCTGTAGTCGGAAAAAACGAAAAGCCTGGAAAGCCCCGGATTTAATGCACGAAGCTGGGAGCAGCCGGGATTCTCCGGAGGTAGGTCCCGAACGCTCGGAGACTGAGGCCGGTCCATTACTGGGGTAATACAATTATTTTTTTCAATAAATTAATTTGGTTAGTGAAAAATATTATTATCCAAAGCAAGTGCTTGAACACATTTTTAAAATAGTGTATGTGAAACAATAGTGAGTGAAACAATTACCACTTGGGCATTGAGAACTGCAAACGTGGAAGTTAAGAATATATTTTATCAAATAAATAGATTTGTTTTTTTTTTTTGCAAGTGGAAAAAATATATATGCCACCGAGAGAGAGGAACCAATTATTCTAAACTAGTGCTAAAACTTATGCCGGAGCCGAAGCGCCCAAAGGCCCCGTGTAGGCCGGGGGAGAACAACGCGAGGGCTGAGTAAATGGGTATGCTTTCTCAGAAATATTTTTTTTACCAGAAAAATGATATTCATAATTACCAAAAGAAATGATGGTAACAAATTTCAAATAGTGCAGTAAACCTTAGTCGAGCCGGAGCGAAAGTCGGAGCCGGAGGCGAGTTCGAGATCTGGAGGTGGATCGCTGCTGAAATTAAGCTTTGCTGATTTATCGAAAGAATCCTTGTTTTCTAGGTCTTAAAAAAATATCAAGTTTAAGCTTATTTAAAAATCGCTACTGATATCGATATTAATATATTTCACAATCGATATGTAATGCAAGCACAACCCCTTAGTCGAGTCCCGCGAACTCGCAAGCCAGAGGAGCAGAAGGCCCGAGGAGACTCGGAATGTCTTCGGGATAGAAATTTTTTTCAAAAAACATTTTTTTAGGAATGTATTAGAGAGATCAGTATTACACACGCATAACGCATGGCAAAATTTACAGATATAGTGAGACAAGTAATGACAGCGCAAATACAATTCAGCGAAGCTCTGAGCCAGGAGGACCTGAGAGGAGAGGCGAGGCTGAGAGAGCACCGGAACTCTTTGATTATATATCGTACTATAGAGAGTTTTTTTCCAAAACGAGAAAGTAGTATTATTGAAAATCTCAAGGAAAAATGTAAGTTATACTTCCCACGCATGGAACAATTATTGAAGGTCGGTGAACTTATATTTTCACCTAAGTAGTTCAGAATCGTTAGTCAGGGAAGCCGGAGCGCGTATGCTTGGCGCGCGATAATAAATTGTTCTTCAAAAAATAATTAATTTAAGGTTTGCGAAAAATATTATTACGAAAAGAGAGTGCCTGACAATTTACAATAGATCGCAGACAATACTTACGTGGAGGCCGGGAGCACGCGGAGGGCCGGAGTCTCACGGAATGGACTGGATCATAAATGTTTATTAAAAATTAGCTATTTTTTTCCTTAGGTCCTTAAAAAAATATTGTGGAGTTACCTTATACAAATGCTTGCCCGCTACCAATTTAAACTAGATTCGCCGGGCGGCCAGGAGCCCGGATATGCGACGTTGAAGTCGGAGCCGAGGAGCCCGAGCCGGAGGCAGGGGAGTCCAAGAGTTTCACGCGACTGCATACTTGGAATGAAAGAGATCGGCAGTCGGATACTATGGCATAAATTATTTGTTTAAAAAGGAAATATTATTTTTAGTTTGCAAAAGAAAAATGAATAATGTACCAATACCAATAGAAATGCCTGAAACTGAACATTTTCAAATGAGTGCTATTGAATCTTAATATACGACACCTTATATTCTAGGTCAGGCACGGCAGCGCGCGGAGGCACGGGAAGCCCGGTGCGGCAGCAATCCATCCTAGAGTGGCCGTAGAGCATTGAGGTTATAATTTTTCATTGCTTTTCAAAGAAATATTGTGATCCCTTTTTAGAAATGAGGTGGTAGAAAGATATATCATTTACAGCGAAAGGGAAGAATTCGCTCAATAGCATATTTCTTTTCAACAAATAGTGCATAAAAGCTATTCCTAGGACTCGGCCTGGCGTTTAAGCAGTTCTCGCTTAATAGTATGCCGTGAGATGCCGCATATACTACGGAGCGGGCTTCTACAAAGGTTAGAACTATTTCGAAATGCACATTCGGGCGAAATGCAAGATATCATGTCAGAATGTACGTTTGTAGCACTAACTTTAATGTGCTCTGTAAGGTTGTTCTACAGAGGAGGTCAAAAAGTTTTTCTCTTTATACTGTAAAATATAGAATGAGGCTTGTCGTATTCTCCATGAGAGGAGTAAGATTAAATTAAAGATGAAACAATAGTTATCCATTGCGAAAACCGCTGAGGTGTCCTTAGTAATAATCTACTCAGATACGTATCAATGAGGATATATATATTTATCTTAATACTAGGTATAATTTTTCTCTATTATTATATTTATAATAGATTAATATAATTTAAATATATCAGAAAAGTAATATTCATAGTTATAATTATACATATTAATATGACTGCATATATGAGATATAAACATAAATATACAAAACACCGATATTATTGATATACTTAGATAAATTGATTTATTATAATATAGCCTAGTAAGAAATATTATCATAGTCATGAAATGAATAGAGCTACTCTGATAAATTATTACTCACGAACAATCCTGTATTATATTATAGTAACATTCAATTTATCTGTAGTTTTTATTCCTTTATATTTATTAATATATTAATATATTTATATATATATTCTTATTATTATACTATATATATATTATATAATATAAAGTTTAACAAGCTATATATTTAAGTTATTATAAAACATATCACAATATTCCCTAAATAATCTCGTGGTAATTTTTCAAAACAACCATAAATATATGTCAATGATATATAATATAATTAATACAATACACAAAGTTATTAATATTGATATTATGTATGAAAGTGTTATCAGATTATAATTATGCCATAAGTCTCGATAATACTATCTAAGTAATATAAGTTATATATATATAAACCTTTATATCCTCAAGCGTTTTTGAATGGAAGTATAAAATGCAACAATTATAGCTATATATTATTATATACTAATAAAGTTAAGAATTATTTTTATTTGAGAAAAGAATAGTGTTATAATAATTTAGTAAATATGGATTAGAATAATATATTATATGATAAATAATAGGTATGATGTTAAACCTTGCATTTAAATACCTGTTCAATGATAATGATAATATATGTAATACTAAAAATTCTCACTCACAAATAATATATATGACAGACCCCATATACTATACATTTCTACTATAATTACGACTCACCATAATGACAACTAATTATCGTACCATAATAACATATTACCAATAGTATTATGATATATTAAATTATCTTATATACCTAAATAATTATTTATGAGATGTATTATATTTAAATTTCAACATAGCTATAATATATCAGGTAAAGTTACGAGGTTTAATAATTATCATATAAGAAATTATATTATAATACCTGAGTATAGTTTTCGTTATAATTCGACTATCTACCATGAGAGAGTAAACTCACTAGTGTATGTGTATATCTATCACTAATATGAGTATAGATTAAATAATAATAGTATATATAAACATAGTTTTAATAAACTACTAAGTAGTAAAGAACTCGTAAAGCTCACTCACACTATTATTAGTAGCGAATTTAGTAAAAAGCATGAATTAGGCAACTTATACTCGAAGCATATTTCGAAGATGGCACATATAAGACAAGTATCTCATATATAAGATTACTAAAATAGATCATACTAATAAAGACGATATCTACTAGTATATTATTCTTGAGTTCCAGTACTACAATATTTATACAATATCCTTTCATACTAAATGTATCTATCATATGAGCATTCAGTAGAAATAACTATTTATTCAACAAATTATTATAAAGATAACTTATCTATAAGGAACCTTAACTTGAGTCAGCAATTAATATTAGAGAGATGATAGAAGGACTATAATAAATGTCTCTCTCCTTAACAGCGAGTTCTGAAAGAGGACCTAAATAAAACTTTGTCCCAAAATTTCTTTTCGACGTTTTTTCAGTTATACAACCTTTCAGTTTTTCCTATAAAACACGTAATAATTCTGCACGACAAAAAAAAGATTAAAGTGAAGAGATGTAAAAAATGGATCTTTTAGCCCATAGAAAAATTTGGTAAATTAGAACCATTTAAATCACACCTGTTATCCCATATCATCACAGGGGAACTGTTCTTCTATCTCTTCATACTCAGTTTTTTGCATAGGTCGGTGTCCGAATTACTTGACTTAGCTCTAGTATTAGCCACACGTTCAGAGCCAAGTATATAATTGAAATATTTAGTTATATCAGAGTTACCTCTATTCTTATTTGAGCTGATAAAGTTATTTGTTTTATATTAATAAATGTAAATGTATAAGTTATCAGTTTTGTAAAAATATCTTCATTAGTTACAGTACTAAAAGTTATCCTCACACACATCCGTGGTCGATTTTAGTTGCTAAAATTGGCTATTATATAGTCTTCGTAAATAATTCTCTCCTTATGATATTATAGTATAATTATTTATAACATATTTTTTGTTGGAATCTTTTGTCAAAAATCAAAAATTCTTACACCCCCACCAAGAAACATTTTTTTTGGTTTTGTATTTTATTTAGTATTTAAATTAAATATAAATGCATAGGCTAAAAAGCTTATTCAATGCAAAGAAGAATCGTCATTACTTTCATAATAGATATGATTATTTAATAAAGGCGGCAATTTTTTATGATCTATAATCCAGATGTCTCACATAAATATCAGCAGAATTGAGGCTTCCAATTATTCCCCTGCATAGAGAGTTTGCTACACGTCATCTTTTTCCTTAGGGTTGCTCCTGAGTGAGTTACATAAGGCAACCACAAGCAACAGTCAACATTGGGCAACAACATGTTTTTAGTTGAGACATAAATTATAGTCAATAATAAGATCAGAATAAAATTTCTACTCACGCGACCAGAGACTCGAATCCTGAACATAACAGCGTCTGCCGTATAGTACAATTGTAACAAATTATAGGTCTCTACGGCGAGCGTGAGTATTCCAGAATCACTTAACCTCACTCAAAAAAATAGAAGGCATCTATAACGATAGAAGTTTTATTTCATATAGCTTCTACTTCTGATATCAATGCTTTGATACAACCGTAACTTTAGTTTAAATAAATTATCCAGCCATGAAAGGGTTAGCTTGGTAATCTCCCTATTTCTTGAGGGGCCCCACTTGGCCATTCATTAACTGGTGGAGTGGCTCCCATTTGGTATTATCAGAAGCCCCGTACAAGTCAAGGGAATGCAGACATGCGCACTACATGCTTGAATTCAATTGACAAAAATTATGCCAATAATAAGACGAAAACATTTTCACTCGCAGCCAAGGAACCGTCGAACCACCGGAAAACAGTACGTACGCACGTTAGTATACAATATAGTATATGGAACCAAGGCTCTATCCACTAAGTTCCATACGCCTTCGCCACAAAAATAAGGCATCCTTGGAAGTTTCATTAAATCTTTCTGCTTCGTTCATCTGCTTTGAACTTCGAATACTTTATATTTAAATATTATCAAAGTAAGGTGATGATTATAGGAACCTCCTTAATCTAGGGGCTTTATCACGTATCATTCTACTGGGTTATATGTGGCTCACTGGGTTTCAGGGCAACCGAAACATAGTCTAATATAACCCGACATATGCGTACCCAATGCTTGTATTGGCCTACTTCAAAGAAACTATCAAATTATATTAGTTATACAAATATATTAATATAGACTGAATAAAACAATAATTACATACTTATGGACTGATCCATGCTACTTCGAAATCCTATCGAATAAACAAGTCGTCGGCCGTTATATAGACAAAATCTAGTATCACGAAAGAGGTACCTATCCCATCTAAGTCAAATCGGCTCATCGTAACTAGCCTACTTCACTAAAAATAATAAATGTATCATCATTATGATATCTTATTTTGATTATTAAGTATATTTGATCAAATTACTTCTCCTCTGCCTCGTTTATTATCTTTACCATTAGTTCTTTGAAACTTCTTCTTATATACTTTATTATAAATCCACAGAAGGGTGGTTGCGAAACCGCATCTATCTACTAGTTAGGGCTAACGACGGCAATTACTTGCATGGGGGCATTCTATTTGGGTTTTAGCAGGTACTTCAAGCGTTAGCAAAGTCAAGGAACGCCCGGAGAGCGCAGCAACAAATGTTTGTTGCCCGCAAAATTAGACAATAATAAAGGCGAAAAAAATTTCACTCGTAGCTAGGATCCGAAACCATCAGACAACAAGCGTCTGCCGCTTAGACAACTGTTTCGAGAAAGGACTTCATCAGCCCCAAAATACGTCTGATTACGCCTCCGCGATAATAGAATAGTGCATCTCGGAAGTTTTTCAAAACATCCTGCTTTCGAATATAACACTGCTTTGAGGGATATAACCCCTGTATTCTCCAGCCTATACCACTTTTTAAACTCACATTGACATGTGGTTGCTATGGAACCCCTCACTCCCGGGGCTACACGGCATATTCTTCAGGGTGGCTAAAGCATGGGAGTTAACAGGAACCGCAATCCTACCACATAATTCCTAATTTAACAGAACCAAGGCGCCGAGTCTAAGGCAATGTCTTGTTATACGTACAAGATTTGCTAAGGTTCATAAGGGAGAACATAAAAAATAAATGATATCTTCCGAGCTAGCGACTCAGGCATATCGAACCAATATATTCATAGGATAGGAAATACTAGCGATATCACTATCCTTTTTAGATATGTAACAGGATTGCTCTATATCCCATAGTCCGAATCGGGCACCTTCAAACTCAATAAAAGAAGGAATTCTTGAGAAGTTTTTTTAAATTCATATCCTGCTTCGACATCACTGCTTTGAAACTCTAGATACTCCTATTTTTTACTCCCATATTCAGGGTGAGTTGGAAACATACCCTCTTACTTGAGGTTTACACGGGTCATTTCATTATTTAAGGGGTTGACTACCACTGGGTTTACAGGTAGTACAGGTTGTCCTTCTATTTCCACGTGAGAATTGCTCTGGCATGAGCATCAAGCATAACCGGTTTATAAACAGAAGTGTATGCAATTTAAGAAGACGCTAAAAGAAAATGTTTCTACACACTACGCACACGGGACTTTGTTGTTTAAAAGAGGGACCCGAACCATACGACAACAGCGTGCCGTCAGAATGTACCAGAAGCGCTCTGTCAACTAGTTCGATCCGCCTACTCCTACAAAAGAACTTTTAGGCATCTCGGAATGGTTTCAAATATATCCCATGCTTAGAATAAATCACCTGCTTTGCAAAACCTTGATATCTTATTTAAATAATCAACACAAGAAAACAACCAAAAGAAAACCCCTTCTGGGCCTACACGGCATTCTTCAGGGGTTGCACTCAAGTGGTGTTCAGAAGCAGACTGAGAAAACCAAAGTCAAGGATCGAAGACATGCGGTCAATCAACATGATTGTTTTACTTACGTTTACAAATGGGTATGGCAGTAATAAGGACGAAGGAAAAATTATCACTCGCGCCAGGGACTGGCGCAACCATCAACATAAGCTTCTCGCCCTTAGATCCAAATGTACAGTAGGTCCTACTTTAGCTAGTCCGATCCGCCTCCCCTAAAAAAGAAGGCATCGCACGAAACAGTATTTCAAGTCCCAACTGACTTCGGAACCATTCAACTGCTTCGCAAAATTGGTAATACTCAGTTACTTATTTTAAATCAATTAGAAGGTTGGATTTGGAGCCTATGAGTAGCTCACTATGAGAATAAAATGTAAAAAAAAAAAATAAAATAAAAAAATATTCAAAATTATCCTACTAAATACTACAATAAGCTTACATAGATAAAAATAGTAGATAATACGAATGCTCAGACACAGGCAATATTTTTTGGTTAGGAAAAATGTTAAAAAAAATAAATTAATTAAATATTATAAAAATAATATAAATATTACGTGATAATTCTAATTTACAAATAGCATAGGGGAACCTATAGTTAGGGATATTAATTATATAAATATATTAGGTAAATTTAAATTTATGGTAAAGGTATTACGGCCCAATGTTAAGGGGGTATACGGTGGACCGGAAAACTGGGGAACATCAGGAGGGGTGACTCCAGTTTTAAAAATACCTTGATGTTAAGTTGAGCCGTAAGGTGGCGGAGTAGTAAATTCCCCAATCCATAGTACGTATACCATACCTACCCTAACCTCATAATATATTCCATAATAAAGATGACAGGGAGTGAGCTAAATCTTCGATAGTAACCTCTCTTCGCGATGCGGGGTAGAGAGAGAAAATGAATGTAAACACACTATTATAATCCCGATAATGTTGTTCTATTTACTCGCCGTGTTAATTGCTAGCAAATATTTCATTTATTTTCACTTAGCCATTGAGATATAAAAGAGGAAATCTTCTTAAAAAAACGAACAGGATAGTGTGTTCTCGGTGATTGCAAAGTTGGTACCAAGCCCTCACATATATACCAAAATTTTAACCTCGTGAAGAATCAAACGTCGACGTGGTAGATATTAAATTGTATTTGGCACGCCACCTTAAGGTATGAGGTAGCACCATGGTATGTACCTATTTTTTCTCTGTATCAAAAAATTATAATGAAAAGTAAATAAATACAGAGACTCTCGATAAAAATTAAATTTATTTAGTAAAAATAACAAATTTTTTTAATATTTTTTGAGTGTCTAAATAAATATTTATATACCAAGCATTAACCAATAAAACACTAAATTGGAGTATTTTTAGTGCAAAACAAATTGAAATATCTTATAATAATAAAGTTATAATAATTTTATATGGCAGGTGTTTTTGTGGAATTCTCTCCAATTAAAATATAAAAATAATTCCTCTCATTAACTTAAAACGATTTCGAGAAACTAGTTGGTCAACATTAAGCTTAATATAATAATTTTAAGGTTTGTTTTATCAAAATTAAATGATATCATAGTTGTTTCAAAAAACTTATGTATCTATTTTCGGTTGGAATAGTTGAGTTTGTTTTTATGCTATTGTAAGTCTTTCCCCTTACTTAAATTTTGGAAAATTATTTCTTCAACCACCCCCTTCTGCCTTCTTCTGTAAGCGCCGCCTATAATATTATTACATTTGTTAGAAGAATTTCTGGTTTTTTCAGAGATATTTTATATTTTCACTTTTTTCCCTAAATATTCAGCTGGAGAAATACCGTTTACCTCGTGAAAAATATAGACAAATAATAATAGTCTTATATTCTCCATTTTTTATTATCTTTGTATTGTAAAATTGGTAATTTAAATTTTATTTTTTTAATGGTGATTTGTTTCTTTGTTATACGTATAATATTATCTTTTTTTTATTTTTTCTCGTTTTTTATATTTTTATATTTTACATTCCTTTGACTTTTTTTGTAAAATTCAATGTTTAATAGAATGTTTATTAAAATTTTTGTCTAAACATTTCGGGAGGAGGTGTGCCAGGCCCGACTTGCCCCACACTGGATACGCCACTGGTATATTATAATATTACCCTTTTACTAATATTATTAGGTTTATCATATTTATATTATTAAGGGTATTTATTTTAATATGGTATAGATTCTTTATTTTTATGTAGTATTTTTAAATATTTCCCATTTCTACTTATATTATATTATATATATTATATAATATTTATAATTATATATTAATTTTTAATTATATATAATTATATAAATTATATATATAATATATCACATATATATATTAATACTATATTATAATTTATAATATATATATTTAATATATATTATATATTATATTATATATTAATATATTATATATATTAATATTAATATCATATTATTATATACTATTTATAATTTACATAATATATATATATATTATATATTATATATTATAATTATTATATATAATATATATAATATATATATTATATATTTATATATTATTATAACCTTACTTAACCATATACGTACAATTTAATTATATATTACTTTTAAAATTTTTATGGATTTAGCTACTTGGGGGAGCCGGAGCAGCGTCTTTTTTTGCGAGATTACTCCTAGCTTATTTACCGGTCCCTCTTTACGTATCACGGCTATTCCTGAGGCTCTCACGGCTCTACGTGAGCTTATCCTAGAGGCTTATACCTAATAGGTATCACTCTTAATTAACAACGTCCCAGTTAGAGAAAGGTCTTAAATCAACCCTGATCAGTAATGAGTCATCATTTATCATCTCTATATCTGCCTAAAAACTTCTTAAACTCTAGAACATGTGAGTTTCTTCGACACACATACAGGAATTGTCGTCTCAGGAATAAACCAGGGTGGTTAAGTCTGCTGACACAGCGTTTGATACTATATTACCATGATAAGTTATATTCTTTTATGTTACTATTCTTCATTATATCTACACACTATTGATAACATTTGATGAAAGTATAAAATTTTTAAGTACGTAATTTTGAATATTACGCCTAAGTTACCTTACTATAAATTCCATCATATTATGAGAAAAGGACATAAAACTCAACACAAATTCTTATATATTACTAATTTTAAAGAAACAATTCTCTTGAAGCCTGACACTGTAGGTGAGAAAGAGTATACATGGTTATATTTAAGAAATGTACTTTCATGAAACAGGCTTTCGACATGATTACATCATTCGAATAAAGATCATAATGCGATGAAAAGATGAAATAGATGCGAACAAAATTTTAGCCACTAATATCGTGCTCGATTTGTCAATTTATCCATATCGAGAGAGCAATCTATAATATGGGCATCAAGTCACATATTTAGTGCTATTTACTCAGATACTTTATCAAACAGAGAGAGTAGATGAAGAAAATATAGATCTTTAATAAATCTTACACAGGAGCTCGAGAATAGTTAGTATGCTGTTCATCTTCAGTCACATTCGAACTGCAGGAGAGATATGTTCTACTAGAATTTATCAGGCACATCACAGAATTCTCTAATTTCGAGAGATTTATTATTATAAGAATAGGTATTAGCATTATTTATATGTTCGGAGATAATTGTTTTTTATTATTTATTTATTGATTTATTTCATTTATTTATTTATAAAATATGAAAAAAAATTATACAATAAAATACTCAGGCTTGCCTCGCAATATCGCTATTCGGCCAAGAAAGTATATACGGATGTATTAGTGCGGAGATAAAATAAAAAAGTATTCTTATGTTTAAATATTAATATTATTATAGTAAAACTTAGATTATATAACTTCAGTACTAAGACTATCCGAGGACCTATATATAAACTCAATATATAAAATACTAACTATTAGTTTTGTACTTAAATTAATTTTTCATTATTATTTACATATTGTTTAACAGGAAACTTAGGAGGTTCTGGGTTTTTACATCGCTATCTAACCTATGTGAGAGTGGTTGATACTAATATGCCTACTG
>JABUQX010094256.1:0-22438 GCA_015478945.1 Trachelipus rathkii
GGTCCAACCTGACCAAATCAAAAATCAAACTAGATTTTGTAGCAAGAGAGCACAGGTTCAAACGGCTAGAAAGATATTAGGAGAGTTAGTGAGAGCGCGAAAGTTGTTAAAGAGAAAAGATTAAATAAGACAACGAACGAAGCACGTGTATTAAGCTAGCAACTTGTGTGGTTCAAAAACTTATGTGAGCTTCTCAGGACACCCAACATTGAATATGGTTTTTGAAAAAAAAAAAAAAAAAAAAAAAAATAATTGTGGGATAAGGTTGAGTCCGGAGTTTCCAATCCCCCAGAGTTTTCCACTTAAACGGATAAAAACCTTCGAGATTATCAAAACCTCGAAGGTTTTATTTTTTGTATTCGTCTTTGTAAAATAAGTTTCGAGATATACGGATAATTAGATAGGTTAACTATAGTGTCTTGGTTGAAATTTTTCGTTGAAGGAAATAGATGAAAGAATAGAAGTTTTGAGAATAGGGATAATACAGGATCGTTAGAAGGAATAAAAGAAATAAAACTCTGGGGAAAAAGTTTAATAGTATATAGGAAGAAGGAATGGAGGTTAAGAAAGGGTTCAGTATATTGGGTTCATATCCAAGACGATCAGAGGTACGGGTAGGGACCTGCACTATCTGCTCGTGGTAATTCTGGATAGGGAAATGGTAGGAAAGTTAACCAACTGTATCTTTAAAATAAGTTGAAAAGTCATTGGCTGTGGTTAACATGAATATCCAAAATTAATGATTCAGAAAAGGGAAGGGAGAACGTTGTTATATTTGGTGGTTAAATTTCAGTTGGGATAGAAATAAATAAACAAACAGATGTATAAGTTCTCTCTCTCTCTCATCTCTCTCTCACCTCTCTCTCTCTCTCATCTCGTCTCTCATCTCTCTCTCTCTCCGTCTCTCTCTCTCTCCTCTCTCATCTCTATCTCTCTCTTTCTCTCTCTCTGTCTATAATATAATAATATATTTTATATATATATATATATATATATATATATATATATTAATTATACTATATATTATATAATATATATATATATATATTATATATTATATTAATATTATTAAATTAAGACTGCCGACCCTGAGAGCAGAGTCACCGGCACCGTGCTGATAATATAATATACTAATATATATATATATATATATATAATATAATATTATATAATATATATAATATATAGATATTATTATTATATATATATATATTATATATAATATATATAATATATATATAAATTATATATAGTAATCATAAATATATATAAATATATAAATTATATAAATATATTATTATATATATATAATATATATATTATATTATAATAATAATAGTATATATTTATATATATATTATATATATATAAACTATATATAAATATATATATAAATATATATATATATTAATATAAATATATTATAATATATATAAAATATATTATATATATATATATATATAATATATTATAATATATATATTATATATAATATATTATATTATATATATATAATATATATAATATATATATTTCGTATATAATATATATTATATATATTATTATTATATAATAAAAAATATATATTAATATATATAATAATATATATAAATAATATATATACATAGGTGGGCACAATACAGATATAACCATCAAAGACTAAAAATTCTTTTAGTCAGAATAATTTTCAAAAAGCTACATGCATATTTTAAAATCGAATGTCACCAATATTCATAACATTGAACTTGTTTATCTTTGGAACTCTTTTACTGCTTAAGTCTAAAAACTCTGTTTTGCTTTATGAAGCCATAAACAGTATATCGAATGCGATTTTCGCAGACCCCGAAAAACCCCTATGAGAACAACCCCGCATTTAAATCCAAAGGAATGATTCATCTGCCATCCCCTAAGAAGCCCCTCTTTTAGATACTCCCCCAAAGACAGAGAAAGACAGGGAGAAGACAGAGAGAGACAGAGAGAGAGAGACAGATAGCTGGAGGGTTGAAAGATTTGGAGATGGAGGTATTAGGATGTTTTATAAGAGCATGACCACCTTAGACTGCGATTAGTCGGGACAGATAAGACTTTGAGATAACAAGTTTTTAAAAACTTAGGAAATCAGTTAGCAGTTAGACATTAGATACATTAGATCAGGGAGGGTTGGAAAAAAACTTAGAGTCCCAACTAAAATTTAGATAGATCAGTGTCTTTTAAAAATGGGGAATTATATTTTTTATAAATTAAAAGCAAAACATTTTTTTTTAATATACATTGAATATATAAATATATGTATAATGAAATTATATATATATTGGTATATATCAATCTATATTATCCTTAATTTTTTCTTTATTTTTATTTTAATTATTAACAATAAATAAAAAACAGGAAACAAATTAGGACAGCCAAAACAATGTAGAGAAAGGCTGTTGGAGAGTTCGGTCAAGGAGCAGAGGTAATTAGAAATAACATTTATTGTATAACTAACTTTAATTAACCAAGTCATTAATAAGTTTTATCTAATTTATAATAATAATTGTTATTATGGTTACTGATGGCAATGGCAAATATTGTTCTACTTTAAATAATGCTAACAATAATATAATAATAACAATGCAATATTGACAGTGGCATCAGTGATAGTAAATAATAATAATAATAATAATAATAATAATATAATAATAATAATAATAATAATAATAAATTTATTAACAATAATTCCATAATCATAATTTAAAATAATAAAATTAATGATAAAATAATATAATAATAATAATTAAATAGTAGATAATAATAATATTGAAAATACTTTGAAATGATAAATAAATTTTGTTGGATTGCGTTGAAAAAATTATAAAAATAATTAATGAGATAAAATAAAAAAAATTAATTTATATTCATTTATAATTTATATAATTTTTTAAATATATTTGATATATAGATATATATATTAATATATAAATATAATATATTATATTATATATAATTATATAGTATATATTATATAATAATAAAATATATATCATTCTGCCTAAACATGTAAAGATGTAAGAATTCATTTTAAAAAATTATGTAAACGATAATTAAAAATTTATTTCACGTTAATTAATATCATTTTTAAAAATCATTTTAGTCATGATGGATCTTCAATTATAAGATTTTCTTGTTAAAATTTCCTATCCAATGATATTGATCAGGGTATTAGATCAAGATGGAATGTGAATTTAGGAGAATAATTTGAAGACAGTGATTCGTATTTTGTTTCTTTGTTCTCATTTTTTTCAGGTTTTTCTGTACTTTTTCAATACCAACTCTTTTGTTTATTACTCTTCTCTATTTGTATGTATTTTTCTCTTCAACTGTTGATAGGAATAAAAAACTAAAGGAAGTCTGCGTTTTATTCAATTCAACAAAAAGTGATTCCTGACGAAGACATCATTGGTTGATCTGTTAAATGGAGGAATGACGAACTGGGCGCTTTCTACGATAGTGGAAGGCATACTACTCGCTTACCAGCTTCACTGTCGTACCACATGGTAAGGGTCATATCTTGCCTATTAACTCCAAGACGCTTATCTTACTACAAGACGCTGTTGAAAGAAAAAAATGTTGACCATTACATCGCACTTGGAATTTCTTTTTATAACAAACACGAGCCGATAATTACCAATCATCATGTGTCCAATCCGAAGGCCATGTGATGGACCTGTTCAATAACCAAATCCGAATAAACCTCTGTGTCCAAAAGAAGGAAAATTCCATAATTTCGACCAGAACTTCTCCTGTTTTTGTAAAGGTACAGTACGTAAATATAAAAAAATGTATTTTTTTGTTTTTACAAAAATAAATATTTTCACACAAAAAAAGATTTTCACCCACTTAAAGTTTAAATAGATAAGAAACATATGCAATGTATGGGCATTATGATCATCCTTGATCTTACATATGCAATTAATATTTCATGTGCATAAGTTCAATAAATTGAATAGGAAAATGTATACAATGTTTATAATGATAGATCTCTTCGTTCCTCCTTAAACAAATGGAAAAGGCCCACAGCACTTCCATTTTCAACCACAAAAGGTGTCTAGAAGTGCATAAACATATGTTAATGTTTTCCAAAAAATTACAAAACAAAATTTTTACAAATGGGTGACAAAAATTCCCCATAATAGCCATAGAAAAGAGCTACTTTAATATAGTGTGTGAAAAGTGTAAAATTAACAAAACTTAGAGACATTTTTTAATATATAAATAATATATTAAATAAATTAATTTTTGTATTACAAGCCTTATGTCTTTCATTTTGCATTGATTGGGTGTTAGTTTTTTTTTTTTCTTTTTTAAAGGCAAAACTACTAGAAAAAATACAAAAATTTAGTTAATGCATGACTCTTTCGAAATTTATTGAACTGAGGGAAGCTCTTTTAAGATACAATAGAAAAATATTGCAATGACAGTGATTAAGTTAATTAAGATTAGGATAATTAATTTTTTTTATACTAAAAGGCTAGATAGAGTGAGATATTCATTTCGTGAAAACTTTTTCCTGAATTATCAAAAAACTAAATTGAACTTAGGGAAGATTCAATAAAATCTTTAAAAGATCAACAGCAAAACATAGGAGAAATTGCAAGAAAGTTGATAAGGGAAGTACGTGCATACCATCTTGTTGTATTTATATGCGTAGATTCAATTTTTAGGAATCAGCATAACGTAAAAACGTGAAATACTCTCATTCATAAGATTTGAATGGAAAAGGAGTAATAGTAAAATGGGGAAAAGAATACGCTAAATGCGGAAGTAAACAAAAAACGTCATATGGAGGTCGATAAATTTGACATAAACATATTGAACTATGACATAGGTGATTCGAGTGATGCGTCTTTGCCAAGCTTTCATTGTTTCTTGTTGCCTATCTAATGCTGTTTTAAAACAACACCGCACAGACACACATAACATTTTACAATATATCTGTTTTTGTTGTGTTGGTTTTGTTCTATTTTCTGAAACTTTTTAATCAATGTTTTATTATTTTGCATATTTTTAATATTAAGCCCGTTATCATTTCATATAAAGACGCAACGTATCGAGTATATATAGTAAAAGGTTTTTTTTGTTGAAAATCGTAAAAACAAAAGCAAAAAGGAAAAAATTCCTTCGTAAAAAAATTTGGAAAAATAGGAAAACACAATATTCGTTGTTTTTTTTAATGGCTTAGGAAGTCAAGTGTGTTTTTTTTCTTTTTTTTAGTGAAAACAAAAAAGTGTTTTTTTTTTTTTTTTCATATTAAAATATAAATTGTTTTATTTTTTTTAAATATGTAAATAAATGTAAAGTTACAAAATTTTAGAAAACTTTGAATTACACAAAAAGGTCAAAAGGTCATCAGAACAAGTTAAAGGGTGGAAGTAGTTCTATTTTTTTACCCCGAACAAAAATGTTCCAGTTGACACACCAGAAAAATGATTCAAAGGTCATTAGAAAAATGTTCTACTTTGAAATTAGAACACTAGAAAAATGTTCATAGAACAAAGGTCATTAGAGTACATGTTCTACAGAACACAAGAACAGAGAATTTTTTTTTATATTCTAAGTGAACAGAATTTGTAAACACAGAACTTTCAGAAAAGGTTTTATAACAGACTTTTATCACCATAGAAGTTTATAAAAAAAATTTTTATAACAGAACTTGGAGATCAAGCGCATAAATTGACTGATTCCAATTTAGAAAATATAGAACAATATTGGAGAACAAATAAGGGTTACAACCTTTGACAAAGAAGTTCACCTTTGAAGAACAAAAGAACTTCAGAATAAACTGAGTTATAGTTCACCTTTGAAGAACAAAAGAACTTCAGAACAAAAGAAGAACAAAGTTCACATTTTTGAAGAAGAACATTAAAAAACGATCTCTAAATTTATAGAACAATACAGAACATTATTGTGAATAAAGACTTAAGAAAAAAAATGTTTTATATTTTTTTTTTATTTTTTTTTTTGAATAGTTTACATTCAATTATATTAGAAAATGAGTTGATTAAAATTTTATTTAATGTTTAATATATTTTTTTTAACTTAATTAATTAAAGTAATAAGTGATTTTAATATCTCGTACTATTTGAATATTTGAACAGATCATATTCAATAAAAAGTAAGTTTAAAAAAAAAAAAAAAAAAAAAATTAGTGAAAAACATTTTCGTTTTGATAATAGGATAGTTTTTTTGTTTAATAGGAAAAGGAAACAAATTCCATCTTGTGAAAATTTTAAATAAATTAAGTGAGGTAGACATCGTAATTAAATATTAATTAGTAACCGATCTTAATGAACAATAGTAATATAAAAAAAGTGATAAAAAAAAACTTATATATTTAATTAATTTTTAGAAATAACTTTGTTTTTATATTTTTTTGTGTGTTTAAATAAAAAAATATTTCTTTAAAAGCAGTCAGTATTAGTGACTTGAAAGCATTAGAAAAGTTACTTACAAGAGGCATTAGAAAATCTATAAACTTTGAAAAATTTGTGGAAAATTTTTAGTGACTAAAAAGACTTAGAAAAGTTACTTAACAAGAGCAGTAGAAAAGGCTATAAAATTGCAGTAAATTTGGTTGAATAATTTTTAAATATTTTTTTTCTTTTTAATTTTATAGACAAATCTATAGTACAACAATCATATTGTTTGAAATTGCAGAAAAAATGAGCAATTTCAGGAACCAGATTGAGAAATATTAATTTTTCTAATTAGTCTATATGCCTTATTATTATCTTTTGATAGTTTTTTTCATTGAGAACGAGAATGAAGTTATCAGAGACTTTAAATGAACTTTGAACAGTTTAAGCTTTTTAACATGAGATACGAATAGGAATATTATTATTCCTTATCATCTAAATAGATTGATAAACTGCAACACATAGCTTCACCATAATGGAGAGAAACAGTGAAGATAAAAAAGAAGACGTAAGAATGTTGCAACAACTAGCCTCCATGTACAGTAATATTGAGGAAGCTTTGTTCTGGCTTCATAATGAACAAAATTTATTGGAGGAACAAACCAGAACTTTTTCTAACAGCAGAAATAATATCGATATTGTTATTGAAGAACAATATCGATACAGAATGCCTACTGTGCCTTGGATAAACAATGAAACTGTTCCCACAGTAGAAGACCTAGGTGATATTTTTACAGAATGTCATAGAGACATATATCCTTTTATAAATGATTTTATTGTTTATCGTATGCAAGACGCTAATTTAGAATTACAGTCAAGAGACTCCGATAATTTTGATTGGTTTCTGGATATTTCAGATCTTGATTTCGAGGAAGATTTTGAAAATTCCATCGATACATTATCTTTGTTAGAGTGGCTAGAACAGCCTGATGCAATGGATTCTAGCGAAAATGAATCCCATATAGAACCTCAAGAATCTCTCAACAATAATAATGAATATCAAGAACCCCCAGCAGAATTTCTTAACAATGATCATATGATAGATCATGATTATTGTAATACTATGGATGGTTATTCATCAGAAATAGACGATTTAATGAATCACAATACACAATCATCTAGTTTAAGAAATATCGAAAGCGATATTTCTTCTGAGAGAACTAGGAGATTTCAAACAATTATGAATAATTTGGATCTTTCTATCGAAGGAACCAGACAACGCCAAACGATTTTGGATCAATTATATGGAGGTCCTCTTGATAATGAACTCCCTCTGAACTCTTTAGACCCTTTCGTGAATAATGAGGATTCGAATATGGAAGAATATCCCTATGGTTTTGATCATACAGATGTTCAAGTTTTAGAATTCCTTCTATTTTAACCCCTAAATCGAGTACGGAAAGAAATAGAAGAGAACCGAAGACATTGTTATGTTATCGAAATATTGGAGAAGAAGATAGTAAAACAACCCTTCCCCACACTACCATTTAAATGAATATAGAAATATTTAGATAAGCAGGTGGATAGACCTCTTCTTATGCCAAAAGATAGAATAACTCTGTGTGTTAAAGTACAAACTGTACAAATAAGTACAATAATAAAATAATAGTACAATTACAGCTAAAAAACTCACTTTGTACTCAATTTCATGAAAAAAAAAATAGTTTTTATAGAAAAGGGAAACATTTAAGAAAAAAAAAAGATGTGATAACAGGACCGATATTTCCATTATTATTTTTTAAAACATTTCTTTACATTTTAATTTATGAAAAAGATTGAGAATACTTCATTACAAGATTAATAAATATATTTCTCTGATCAAGAAGGATCATCGAAAAAGAGAAAGAGTAAACATAAAATTTGAATTTCAAAAGTAAAAAATTGTTAAAATTGCTCACACTGAAGCTCCATGAGAAACAAACTTCATTACAATAAAATCAACCATGTATATTATATAATATATTATATTATATAGATATTATATATATAAATAAATATATAATAATATATATAGTATATATTATATATATATAATATTTATATATATATATATATATATTTACATATAAATTTAGATTTATAAAAAATGGGTAGGAAAAAAATTCATCAAAAGGAACGAAAATAGAGATCTTCAAGCCTAGAAGCAAACAGAGTAGAAAATCAGAAATTTCGAAATATTGCGTTTTCGCTTCCAAGCACTTAGTAGATTTTACCCATGTATTTAAATAATATTATTAAACATAATATTATATATATTTAAACATATATATAATATATTATATATATAATATATAGTTATATATATATTTATATCATATATATAATATACATATATATATATTATATATATATATATTATATATATATAAAATATATAATTTAAGCTTTATTATTTCTATATTTAATCATATATATATAGTATAATAGACAGAAATAGATTTAGGAGGCTTGATAAATAAGAATTTATCAATAGATCTTTGAGGAGAGAAGTTTCTTCCCGAAATGGAAAACTATATGAAAATTGAAAACTTGCAGGAAGAATTATTGTTCCTTCATACAATAGACCAGAAAGGAGATTTCTAAAGAAGAATCTCATAAATACTCAATAGAAAAGGATGCTCTTTTCCCAAAAAGAATAAAAAGAACAGTCAATAATGAACAAATATCAAGAAGGAATTTTCAAATAGAACTTTTAAGGAAAAAAATTGATATAATCCCACTCAGTAGTATATTAAATGTAAGAGTTTACGACAAAAGGACAACAGATCGCTCTCGAGTATTATAAGAGAGAATAATGAGGAATAAGATTTAAATAAAGGAAATTTAGAATAGCAATACTTTAGAAACATTTTATTCTAGCAAATTTTCAAAAAACTTCAACTTTTCTATATTTTGAAAACAGAATTTATAGGGTATTTATTTTATTTCCTATCTTTTAGGACAATAAATTTAGATTAACAATCTTTTGTTTGAAGATTACCATACATTATGTTGCACTGATTTCACAAAGAATTTAGCAAATTTGCTCAAATCATTAGATGAATTTTAAAGATACCAAAGCGGATATCTTAATAATTTTTATCCTCATAAACTTTTCAAAGGCTCAAGTGACAAAAAGTTTTTACAAAAAATATGAGAAATAAAACGCATTTTTGCAAATGTTATAGAAGAAGCTAGAAATATCTTTTAAAATATCAGAACTATTGTTAGAAATGAAGAAACCTATTCCTTGACTACCTCAATCTTTGTTTAGAAAAAGAACATTGAGGAATAGAACCTAGGTGACTGTCATTGGAACATTGTAAAAGGGTGTTTATTTATTAATTACTTATTCAAATTGTAATAATATAAAATTGCCTTATGCCTACATAGTTTATAGGATATAGAAAGGAAAAAAATAAAGAATTTTTATTCTATTTACCATTGAGCTTTAAGAAAGAACCTATGTTAATATTTTTAAACAGAAGTCCAAATAAAGGATAGATAAGTTTCTTAGTTGTAAGTCTTCAGGAACTATAGATTATTTCAGAGAGAGATCTGATTAGGAAACAAAATCATAACATCAAGAAAGTAAACAATGTGAATAAAAAAAAGATCTCGTTTGCGATTCAAAAAGACACCTATTAACATAAGGAATTGGCAAACCTCTAAATAGGGAACCTCTTCAAGATAGCTTTCCAAGAACTTTGATAATTTACATTTTTGTTTAACATTTAAAGTGAGTTTTCCAGTTGCAGAAGTTTAAACAACCTTTGACCTTAGATAAGAAATCGAAATTTAAAATGAAAAGCCAAGAAGGCCTATTCCTGATTAAGAGGAAGATAGGGGTTTATAAAGAACAGAAGGTTCTTTTATAAATACTAAGCATAAGAAAAGGTTAGTTAATGGTCAGAAGTTGTGACAATTTAGACAACCACATGGGAACGAAACTTTTTAATAATTCTGTTAAAAGAACACATACAGAATCATTCGAGACTCATCCGTGGAAAAAGGACAGAGAATCCTTACTATTTCCAGAACTCAGTAATGACCAGGAATTCCATAGGATTGGAAGGATAAGCCGGTTATTCATCAAGGAGTTCTAGCAACTATTCAGGAATTGTAAATTAGCATACTTTACAAGGAATATTTACCGTTGGCTGCTACTTTTGAGAACTCGTAGATAAAAATTAAGAAAGTAATGACAAACTTTCATTAGGTTTAAGGAAAAGCCTCTTTAGGCATTGAAGAGAATTACAGTCAACAGGGAAATCAAGAACTCTGTTTTGATAATAAATAGTGCCATAATGGTCAGAAGAGTGTGTTTAAAAACCACTTGTGTTTCTTATTTTTTTTTTATGAAGTGCCATAAAAGGTAAAAGGTTAAGATAGCCCGAAAATGGAAAAGAACAGGATTATCCTGGCAATATTCCATCTTGGCAAAGATTTTTACTTTTATCTTGGCAAGGATAACAACCTACCTAGGAATTAGGAGTAAATCCTAGCAAATTTTGGCAGAAATACCTACATAACAAGAATTAATAAAATTATTCTAAGTTGTAATAAAATTATAAAAGAAACCTTCAAGAAACTGTTTATAACTTAGTTGGAAAATAAGAAAGAAATTATAAAAGAAAATTATAATTTTAAAAGTTTTAAATTTGCTGTGGAAACGCCTTCTTATCTCAGACCTTCTTCTACCAGATCATCAGAAATGTTAAGAAGTTGTAATGAAAATTGATTTCATAAGATCATTAGAACAAAAAAAAAGAATTGAATCTTTCATTATAAGTAACACTACAAAACCACATTGAAATTTGTAGTTATTTATCAGGGAAAATAGAAAACACATATAAAATAGTGTCATTACAGAAACAACATCTGAATTATATGTTTTTTATCAGGAAAATATAAATAACATATAATAATAGTTCATACGTTATATAACACATAAAATTATACGTAATTTATCAGAAAAATATAATTAACTTAAAAATCTTAACTATGTATCAGAAAAATATATAAATAACATTAAAATTCATACGTTATTTATTAGAAAATATAAATAACACATTAAAAATTATACGTTATTTATCAACAAGACTTACATACGTTTTACTTTCATATATTTATATAAAGAAAATATCTTTTATTTTTATAAGAAAAATATAATTTTATATATGTATAGGATAAAGAATCATACATATTGCACAGAATCATTAAAAATATGTATAGGATAAAGAATCATACATATTTTATAGAATCGATTACAGATGTATAGGGTAAAGAACCGTACATATTTTTAAGAAATTAGCAGAAAATATATCAGAAACTTCACATATTTTAGGTGAATGTTTTAAAAGAGAAACATTGTAGGATTTGTTACTCTCCTAACATCTGCTGGTAAACTAGCAAGATTGTTAAATTTAGAAAAGAACAACCAGTAAATTCTGGTAAAGTATTGATTATGAAACTCACAAACTTCAATTTTGTTCAAGAATGATAAGAATGTAAGAGAAGAGGTAGGAAGTATTGACACTATGATTGTTCAATCGCTATCTTCACACTCATTCCCACCAGGAAAGAACAAATTGATTGAGTCAAACAGACAACTTTAAATTGTTGTCTACAACAATGGAGAAACTAGACAAGAAGAAAGTCTAATAATTAGGAAAATAAATCAGAATAAATTTTTAGATAAAATAATAGATTTAAACAGAAGTTAAGAGAAGATATAGGAAATTTCTCCACCCTGAAGACAGAATTTAATTCTAGGAAAATATTCAATATTCGCTGAATTTTAGGAAAATATAATCTTATTTTCTTTAGTCCTAGAACTCTCTTGTATAAAATATTGGTTTTGACCAAGAAAATGTACATGAAGACGTCAGTATAAACTTGTAAAAAAAAATTGTAAATATGGGATTAATAACCTGAGGTAGTATAGACTGTGGTTTAAAATTAGAAACTTAAAGTTAGTGGAAAATGAAAACATATTGAGAATTAAGAAGAAACTTGAAGATTGAAACACTACCCCCTGAATAATTGAAGATTGAACATAACAATTTTCCTAGGTTCTCAATAAATTCCACCCAGATACCTGAAAATAAAATACTTTTTATTAATTTATACTTTTATATTTTTTAGATAGAAAAAATATATAAAACATAGTTTAATTGTACGTAAGTTGATTAAGACTTAAGAAGAACATATTTAAAGTTTTTTATTTACTAAACTCATATCAACAGAACATTTGAAATTAGTTCTTTGAAAATAATTTATTCAGCGGAACATATATATTCATGAGTTAAGAGATTAAATTCGAAGATCAGGTTCTAATTAATTTAAAAAATACAATGATGAGAATTGGACAAAGAAGATAAAGAAGGAACATTTCTCTTCAATCTTCCAATTAATTTCATTATCTTCATTCAGCTTCGTATTGTAAATAAAATCTTTGATAACGAATATTGATCAATTTCTAGTTAACATAATTACATCTTGGCAATTACATGATAATAGTAGTTCGTAGAATTTAAAATAAAAGTTTATAACTTTTTATACTTAGACCATGAAAATCTTTTCATTCCATCATTATCATCTTCAGACAAAGGAACTAAGTTGAAACTCCATTTTAAATATGAAAACTTGGAAAAATAAAACAATAATGTGACTTAAAAAACCAATTTCCATATGTGATCAAGAAATGTGAAAAGAATACATCGATCGTAGAGATTCTCACAGAACCTCGATTAGTATATTCTTTACAAAGGTCCGACATGAAGAGAAGAGTAAACATCACAAGAATGTAACTTCAAAAGTTACGAAAAAGAAACGAAGCAACATCAGGATTTATATGAAATTGGTGAAGCACACCATGAAGCAGATTATACTAATTAAGCTTCAAGAACATTAACTTAGTATAGTTGTAAATAATGAATATTTTAATAAATACTTTTCACATTTTCATACTTTCTATCCTTTAGATATTTTTATGTGTTCTTACAGATATAAAAAACTTTACAATTTTACATAGCCTATTATTCTTTATACTCTTTAGTTTGAAAATCCTGGCATATATTTTATTAAAATTGGGTCGTTCAAATCCGGAAAATAATTTTCACCCGCCCATGGCCCCATTATTCATTTAAATCAAAATTTTTAAATAAAATCGAAAACATTATTATGATAACTTATTATGTTTTCTTATTTTTATTATCTTTATTTTATTTAAAGAAAATCTATAAAAAACTAAAGAAATTACTTCAAATTTTTGTTTCTTGTTTCAATGAACTGATAAAGCACCATTTCAGATATACTTTATTTGCTTTTAACTTTAAAAAATTGCCTCATGCTATATAATCAGAATTATATATGTTTATTATATTCAATATCAAGAATTTATTTTATTACTCAGGAATTTAAATTTTAATTCATTTCATTATGCTATATAATCAGAGTTTATTAATACTAACAATCTTTGAATTTTTTCTCCATTTATTGGTAACTCTGTTGAAAAATATTTTTAATTTTTAAGTTTTATTAGCCTATTTAAGTCATTTAATAATAACTTTCCTACAGTTCTAAAAAACACTAAGTACCTCCGATATTAGCCTAAGTATTTTTCCTTTTTTGGGAAAACACAAAAGTATTAATGGACTTTAATTTAAAAAATCAGAAACGTTTTTTTTTATTTTTTTTATGAAATAATTTATTTAGTTTAAATTAAGATTTAATTTAAAACATAATCTTACAATTTCATAATTTTAATTATATTCACCTAATAATCCTAAACCCAGATTTTTTTTTACTATTTTACTAATGGATGGCGACCACATTAAATAAAATACTTTCCTATAACGTTAGAATGATCCAAATCAGATTATAATTTAATTTTCTTGTAAAACTTTTATTAACAGAGCCGATAAATCTTTACACAAAAACCATTCTTTTTCAGCTTTTGATATTAAATATGGGGACGCCTGTAATTATTGTCGTACCGTCCACTAAAAAAAAGAACAATGATTACGTGTGAAATTTAATTTCCTGTACCAATTACAAACATTGCTTTGCTTGCTTCTTAAAATGTTTAATGTTTTACCAGATTAATGCTTTATTAATTCCCAAACAATATTTTGTACGATTTGTTCATGTTACATACCTAAGACATTTTAGGAATTTTTTTAATAAATGCTGCCTTCGTGAAGATTTGTTGAGAAAATCTTTTTGTACACCTTGTCTATCTTAATGTCGATGTAAAACTTTTCTTTAGCTACATTAGTGAAATCGATCAGAAGACCAATAAATTTTATTTAATAACATTAAACTTTAAACTTCATTCATGTAACATTAAACAAAAATCGTAATTAAGAATTAAATTTATTAATTTATATTTATAATGTTATAGATTAAAATTTAATTTAAATTGAATGAAAATTAAAATTTAAAGAAAAATAGTTTTCTAATTCAACTAACATAAATTTTCAATGATAAGATTTAATTTAGTTTTGACATTTTTTCTGAATTAAGATGTTTTAAGTGCAGTTTAATTTAGTCAATTCTTTGGAGCAGAGGATTTTGAAATTATCGTTAAATATTGAAAATTAATATTATAATTCATTTTATGAGTCAGATAAGACATTTAAAATATTATGTGTTGGGCTTTCTGCTGTGATGCAACGCGCGCACCGAATGATCAATAACATTGCTTCACTGTGTGCTTTACTTGAACTCTTTTTTTACTGCTTTAAGTCTAAACTCTGTTCGCTTTATTGAGCTCATAAAACCAGTATATATCGACTTGCTGTTTATCACGGGCGCAAGACGACCCCCGAAAAAGACCTAATGAGAACTTTAGGAGAACCCCGCATTGATAATCCAAAGAATGTATATCTGCCCATCCCCTAAAGAGCCCCTCGTTATCTACGATTACTCCACCACGAAGACGAGAAAGACCAGGGAGAAGACATGGGAGAAGACATGAGAGAAAGAAGACAGAAGAAGGGAGAGAGAGACAATAGCGGGAGGATTGAAAGAATGTGGAGATGAGAGGGTATTAGGAGTTTTTATCTCAAGAGCCTATAATGACCGACCCCCTTAGACCTGCGATTAGTATCGGGCAGAAGATAAGACTTGATGATAACCAAGTTTTTTAAAAAACTTAGGAAATCAGTTAGCCCACGTTAGACATTAGATAATAGATAGTGGAGGATTAATGGGTGTAAAAAAAGTTCGTGGAAGGGTTGGGTTTTGGTGGTAAAAGAGAAAAAAACAAAAAATACCTAAGCCTCCCCCCTTTCCTGAAGAATATATGTCATAGTTGAATTTTCATGGGCTCAAACCTCCCAACTAAAATTTGATAGCCCTGACTTTAGTATTTCTTCTAAAGAAATCGCCATCGAAAGAAAATGGGCATGACGTCTATCACTTGACCTTAAAGTACAATCAGAACAATGGATAACAATATGTCGAACCCCCACGTTAAAATGATGGACTGGCGAAAACACTTTTTTACAGTTGTTTTTTAAAGCTTTTGCTACCATTTCAAATGTTATAACCATTTTAATGTTTTTGTTTTGGTAAAGTTTACTTACATAATTGTGGAGGAATCATTGGGCAAACTACATAAATTTTTTTGAAATGAGAAACATGAAGATGACCGAGCTATTAAAAATAAAAAATTTTTACCCCATCCAAATTTTTTGAGAACCCAGATTTTCCAAAATGTGGTAAAAAAAAGTTTTTTTTTTTAACCGGATGTTATTAATGATTCTTATTAACAATATGATTAAAAGTTAGCTCCTAGAGACATTTATCGCTGTTAGTGATGACTTGTGATGTTTGATATTTGGCAGTAATAGAAGGCTCTAGAGAATAAGTCTACTATTGAGATAGAAAGTTGGGAAGTCAGATTACATATAGATGAAAATTTGGTAGGACGTGAAGAAGAGAACCGCGAATGTTGATGACGAGTAGAGCAAAAGGGGTATAAATGAAGATGATATAGTTTAGAAGTGTCTATAAACAGGTACATAAGAAGAAGCGATATGTACTATGAAGGGGGTATATTAATGCAGAAAATCGGTAATGGAGATAATATCGCTTAATTATTTCCATTGGTATGTTTATATAATTGCTCACAGGAAGAAGGTACATGAGCACTCAGAGAAAAACAGCTACGAAGCGATTGAAAGTATGTAGAAATGAGAGAACAGTAATAAGTTAAGAACAAATGAAGAACTATGATAAAAGTAAGTGTTTTGTGAATAGAGTAGAACCTGAATATGGAGAAAGCTCTCAAGAAGCTGCAAGATATGTGGAAGTATGTCAGAAGCTCAAAGAGAGGACTTGCTTCGATGCAGAAGTACAATTTCAAAGTATGGGAAAAGAGTAGGTCCAAGGCAGCAGAGGAGACGACTAGAGAATGGACGATGACGAGGCTAAAAGCAAAGAGGCGGGATCACGAAGACGTAGGATACGGGAGAAATACATGCCTCTCATAATGCAGTAAGTGAGCTATATCTTAATACCTTAGTAATCGAAAGGTGTTATGGGCTGATAAAAGAACACCTTTAGATGAAAGTTACATGAGCACTCATTGAAAATGGCTCAGCATTGCAGAGTATAAAGTTCAAACTGAGCCTTTTAGAATAAAGTAATTTACACCAATTAGATTACCCATGTTTTGTTTTTTACCCCATTTTACAACCTAAATATCTTTACCAATCATCAATGGTGAAAGTAAATAAATAACGTTATTTGTGCCGTATATATATAACGAAATAAACATGCATAGTGATACCACATTTTAAAAATATTTATATCAGTAAATTAAATTTTAAGGTGAGTGCACTTTACGTTTATCGTACACTTTAAAACGTTTACTTTATATATTTTCACTGTACTGCATTTGTGATATATAGAATATAAAAAAACATTTTCTTTCCTAAAGCGAGTTATTGTTTGACATATTTGATTTTTGGAACTAAATTAAAATGGTCAAATTCAGAATATATATTTTCATATTTTCTCTTTAAGCATAAAGTATTCTAAATTATTTTTTATTCATACGGATAAATCCTTATAAAATAAAATAATAAAAATTAAATAAATATCAAAAACCACTTATATCATTATCAGTTCCGGTTCTACATAATTTGAATATGGAATGAGTGATGAAAATAGCAAAGCCAGTTGTCGGGCCAAGATATTATAGAATATATATAGGACTGAAGTTTAGAAACGATTATTTTAAGCATAATTTACTTACAAGTGTGGTACTATGCGATACTGATATTGGATTTAATAATTATTTTCTAATAAAAATATTGAGAAAAAGTATTGATATACGAACTGGAAATTAAATTAAGAAAATTATACATAAAAATATAATAGTAAATATAGGTACAAAGTATTATACGTGGACGGAAAAAACAGCGTAAATTTATAATAGAGAGAAATTGTTAGTTATTTAACGGTATATAATGGTAAACTAGAAAAAGGTAATAGTAGTAAATTACTATTAATAATTTACTTAGAATAGTAAAGCATAATGAAATGGAAAATTAAAATTATTTTACCTATATACTTTAGAATTTCGTAACTTAAAAACAAGGTTACAGACTTACCATTATATGATATAATTTAGTCAGTAGTAATGACTAGTAATAATTATTTACTTGTTGGATTTACTGCTATGTAAATGTTCTTTATTTTGCTACACCATTAAAACTTTATGATTATTAAATAAGAATAAATTAGTAAATTTATATAAGAAATTTTATTAATATTTTAAAACAAGAAAATGATCCATATTGTCAAAACTAGCAGACGTCCAAAATCAAGCGAAAAGTCGCCTAAATTAAAGCAGAGTAATATACTCTTATTTAATCTGCATTGAGTGTGCAATCAATATCCACTATGGAGATCATTTAGTCACTTGAAATGATTTCTGTATATGGTCAGTATAACTATAGCAACACTGCGTATATTATGTAATAGATTAAATACACTATGACGCGATTTCGGTCTAATTCGAGCGCACAGGTAGTTCGTGCATGTCAGAGAACTCTGTTCCAGATATATGGTGCTAATACTACTATATAAAATTAAAAAACGATATAAGATATATTTCTATTTCGTAACAATAGTTGTTCATTTAAAACAAAAAAACTCACAAACACGATAAAGACTGAACCTGTCACTTAGAATGGCTTCGAGTCATTTCATAATTTTCCGTGATCATATGAGTATTGTGAGTCATGTGTAATAGTGATGAGTTAATTATCATTTATAATATTCGTAATAAGCATAGGTTCTATAGGCTTTATGCTAAAAACATTAAGCCCCTAAACTTCAACAAAGAACTGCACTGAGTAGTGTACGGCTTGACTGGCGGACAACCGCCGCGGCCTCACCCAGCATCTGAGAATTTAAAGCACACTCTCTCACTCACTAAGACTCTCTCTCCTCAACTGTAATAGTTATCAATATGGTTGACTACTATAATATATTGTGCTATTTAAAAGCTTTTATTTGTATTTCACATTCCAACTGCTTAATCACATTTCACTGTAATGGAAAGTATTAACATCGAATTCTAGAGACACTTCACTATGGAGAATAAGTGGAAGCATAATTCCCTGTGCACATAGATATGCTTTAGCTCAGCGTCTTTAAACTGTCTAGTCTACTCCTGCGAAACACTAAAAGTCCATTTCATGATCGCGAGTGAGATTGTCCTGCATAAAAGACTAGTGGAGTGAAGATGTGCCCAGGTTAATATCTATGCAGAGAGAGCATAGAGACATGAGAGCGTATGGATTGATGGAGCTATAAATCTGTCCATACTAACGTATCAGTGAATAAAGTCTTCTCTCTCGTAGTGTGAGAACTCTTTGCTGAAAGAAGTGTGAGCAATTTGCAATATAGACTCTCTTGGCAACTCTATTTATTTCAGGTGAGTGAGCGGTTTTTCATTCAAGAAATGCCATGTTCTCGACACGATAAAAATCTCGAGTTACAAGGCAACGCGAAAGTGATAGCGCTGACATTGACCAAATATATGGTCGCCACGGAAGGTCGGGCCCACCCGAGGTATTGTAGGAATGGTTGCTGCCAACAGATGTTTTTGCTTTTTGAGGCCCTACAGCCCTTACAGAAACATACAGATAGACGAGCGCGAGGGGGAACTGGCTGAAACAATGATTTGTTATGCATAAAAATATGAAGCCTTAGAGACAGATGACGAAGTTTAATTAGAGTATTACGGAAATTGTCAGCTTCAGAAATGTTGAGCATAAACGTAATGGCAAGAAAAGATTACAATTGTATCTCACATATTTTTCTTATATAGCAAGTGGCAGATAAACTTTTAGATTGACTTGTATAATATAAATAAGTTGTCTTAGTTAAGCCATTCGGCACAGAAGTGTACAAATCATATTATAAGTAAGTTTCTTCTGTGAGTGCGACAACTCCCAGTCGAGCGTGCATGCAGTTTTGCACTGAGAGAAGAGATCATTTTGTACAAAAGTTAATACTGATATTATATCAGGCGTTCGCTATCTTCTGACCGACACGATCGACGCACGATGGGACTGCCTTGAACATTATCGCGGACAGGTTAGAAATATTTATGACACTTGAGTATCTAGCATAGAGCTATATTTGACCTACCACTTGTGGAGACTTCGAGCACGCAGAACGTGGACTTCTTAGGATAATTTCAAGATGGCGCAGCGAGAGAGTATTAGTGTGAGTAGATCAATATAGGAGGAAACGAAGAGCTCTATGATTTTGTACATGTTTGATGATAGACATAAATCTGAGAGAATACAGGTTCAAATATAGTCAAGGAGCAAATTGATATGAGAGCTCATGTTATGTTGTACAGTATGTTCTATGAGCGAGCGGCTTAGTTAGGCCATAAACTCGAAGATATATACGAGTTCATATTAGATGACGAATTGCTAATGATACAATAGTACGACGAGAGTAAATCGATATTTATCTATAGAGTAAATTGGTCAGGATCTATAATTCGTATATTCACCCAGTATATCTTATAAGATATATATACTTAGACTTAACCTAGTGTGTGGATCATTACAGCATTCGAGACAGTCATGGTAAGTATTCTAATTCAGTTATTTTATTAATCTTACATAATAAAATTTAGTAGTTAATGCGTTCTATAATACCAATTAAACATCTATTATCCACTTCATCACTGTGATTTTAACGCAGTCACTCAATCGATTGTATAAAGCCTATTGGCCATATATATAAATATATATATATATATATATATATCTATATATATATATTAATATATATATATATATATAAATATATCATATATATATATAATTTTATAAATATAATATACAATAACTTTTTCATTGTAATACACTCTGGCTCTTTTGTAATGCTAATGTGATTTTTCTTTGATATGAACAAAAAAACTTTATTTGTCATTCAAGTTCCAAAAACTCTACCCTATGACTAAAGGGGGCGCACAAAATAAGTCGCGGGGGGGCGTAACTGACCTTAGTTACGCCACTGACCCTTTCCCTCTTCATTTTAAATGTTCCGACCTTTTGGACAACATATTAAATTTGCATAATCGATAGATTGAGTATCTTCGATATCATATATCGATATATCGATTATTATCGATAAGATATATCGATATATTAATAATTTACATGGAATAAATTTTTGAAATTTATTTTTATCATAGTATATACTATTAATTTTAAACATGCCATTTCTGTCCCCAAATTTTCGACCTTTGGTTTCACTTTACATATACAAAAAAACATATACACTAATTAATTTTGAGCTTCACAAGATATATAAAAAATTAAGAATTTTAATAAAATTTAAGCTTTTATTATTATTATTAATATTATCTATATACTATTAACTCTAAACCATTTAAAATATAGGGAACATATATTTATGTACTACATGTGTAGAGTATAATTTTATATTCAAAACTTTGAATACAATACACTATTAGGTAATATACTGCATATATATTTATATATATATATATATATATATAGCATACACTCTAGCTATATACATATATATATATATATAATATATAATATGATATAGTATGTATAGTTATCTAATATTACTACCCATAGTATATAGATTATATAATATATATATATATATATATTATTATAGTATAGATTAAATTCAAAAGCAGTAAATCGCTAGGTTATAATAGTAGAATAATAGGAGGCCTGAAGTAATCTAAAACACAATGATTATAACATATATAATATAGGAGACAGTCTTCTGATTGTGAAGGCGTTAGCTTTCGATCCGTGCTGGATCCTCTGTCCGACGCAGTGAGTGGAAGCACAAAAAAAAAATTTTTGAAGTTTAAATGCAATGAAAAGTGGAAATTTAAATCAAATGAAAAAAAAATGAAATAATTATGTATGTGGTTTAAAGATTTTTTTGAAAAAAAGTGTTGTTGATCGAATGCTGTTGAGTGTGGGATCTAAAAGAGTATCTCCTAGTAGTATGTTATTTGGAAGATTTTTTATACAGAAGGGATTCTACCATTTGCGTTGTAGGGGTTGAGCACCTGTAGATAGGGGGTCACTATGAAATAAGGTTACTTTTGTGATTAGTTGTGATCTGTGGTAAGTTGGGGCAGATTTGAGAATCTTTTATTGAGGTCTTCGTTGTGTTGTTTTTTTTCTTCTGATGAAATCATTTGTTTCTCCAAATGTAGCAAGAGTTACAATTATAACAAGGGATTTTGCTAACACATTTTGGAGATGTTTTGGGGATGTGTGAATGGGAGGTTTGAAAATCCGTTTGGGAGAAGATGTATTAGAAGAGGTAAGTCTTAAAGATTCAGGTAAAGATCTTATGATAGAGGTATGAGGTACATGTGGGACAGGTAAATAAGAGAAAGATTTTGGTGGTAAATCAATGGTAGGGTTGTAAAATTTTTGTTTGGCTTTTTTTAAGGG
>JABUQX010094257.1:0-18731 GCA_015478945.1 Trachelipus rathkii
TCTGTAGAAAAATTTTAAGAAAATATGCCGCTAATTTTTTCAGTGAAGTTTAATTTTTGTTATTCTAAAAAAAAGCAGGTTTTTCAACGAACTAATGGAAATATCTGCGGGTATATAAAAACAAATATTTGAAATTTTCATTACTTTATCAAACTGTCAATTTAAGACACCTAAAGAAATTAATAAAATCCACTTTTCTTGCTTTTTTGAAATAGCATTTCAATGAAACACGATATATTTTCTGCAAGCTGGCTGAAATACCGTTAAAAACTCGAATTTATAAATTTTTAAACCAAATTAATTTTATTTTTTTGAGAAAGTGAAAAATCTTACTTTTTAAGAGTTCTACATTTTTGTTATGTGTCTGAAAATTTAAGAAAAAAAAGCGTAATTTATATTGACAGTTTTTTTAAAAAATGTTTATTTAAAACAGGTTTTCACAATAATGAAATATCTTGGGATGGATAGTTTTATAACATATTTGAATACAACTATTGAAATTGTATTAAAAAAGCGTCAATTTAAGACCCCTTTAAATAAACTGATTAAATTAAATTCAATTTTCTGCTTTTTGAGATAGACATTCCATTTCAATGAAACACATTATTTTTTTTCAAGATGGTTCAAGAAAATACGTTTAAAAACTCAATTTAAGATTTTCCGTATAATTTGCAAAGATGTTGGAACATAATGTTGAGTCATCGGAAAGTAATTCTTAAATTCCGAATCATGGTGAGAAATTTGAATGTTGGAAAAAAGACGTAATTTTAGCTGTCATAATATATTAGAATGGTTTCAATTGTATTCACAACTCCTTGCTTTAAATAGGCATTATTAAAAAATTAAAAATGAAATGTTCATTAAAAAAAAATAAAAAAACGTCCAAACTGAAAACTTTTGTATGGAATATTAAATTCTGTTTTCGGGTTTTTTTCAGCAAATATGTTTAATGTGTTTCTCATTAATTTTTCTCTCAAATGTTGAGTGTGGGGGGGGGGGCTACTTCATGCTAAATTCCGTTGCTAGATTGTAAAAATTTCCAAATGTTGAAGTTTAGGGGGGAGAAACAATTCACGCGCGATAGCTACATAATTTAACAATTGCTAATACTCTGTAATGTGAAAATTTAAGAGGAGAAAAAAGCGGTAAAAGTAGGAACTTGTTAATTTCTTTTTTAAAATTTAAAACAGTAACACATAATTGAAAATATTTGGTAATTATAAACAAAATTATTGAAATATCTTCATTAAAGAATCGTGTTCAATTTAAGACGACCTAAAAGACTATTAATTTAATATCACTTCTTCTACTTTTGAACAAATAGCATTTCAGATGCCCTGGAAACACGATTATTTTTTCCGAATCTGCTGAAAACTCCGTTCTTTAAGAAAACTCATACTTTTGAAGAGGTCTTACCAAATTAATTTCAAGATGTTGAAAATTTAGGGAAAAAATCGTCACCTTTTAAGTGCCGGAGTTTCGTAAATTGTAAATAGTTGAATTTAAGGAAAAAGCCCGTAATTTGAAGTTTAAAAATTTTTTATCGTAAAAACAGGTTTCACAACTAAGTGAAAAATATTGGTATTATTAAAAACAAATACTGTGAAACTTTCAATACAAAGAATGTGAATGTTAAGATACATAAAACTTTAACAAATGTTTAATTTGAATTCGTTGTGAACAATTCGGATTGTCTATGAAACACATTATTTTTTCCAAATGGCTGAAAAATACGATCGTTTTAAACCGGTTAAAAAAGCTCAATTTAAGACTTTAACAAATAATTTCAAAATGTTTTGAAATTTTAGGAAAAAAATCGCTTCAAATTTTTTTAAGAAGTTCTAAATTTGTAATGGTAAAATTTTAAGGAAAAGCCGCGTAATTTTAAATGTTAAAATTTTATCTGTTATAAAACATGGTTTTACAACAAATGTATTCTAAACCGGATGATTAAGAAACAAATATCTAAAAGTTTCATTATTACGTCGCAAATACGTTCCTACTCCTATTCCTATGACTAAATTCACATGTTCTGCTTTTCTGTTTTCTGTGTTCAATGAACACATTAATTTTTCAAAACTGTTTAAAAAATATTCCGATTTATATTCCAATTTTAATTTAATCAAATAATCTCAATGTTTGAAGCTACTTTTATGAGTTTTATCAATATTTGAACGAGTTCTAAATTAGTGCTCCGCTCGTAAATGTAGAAGAATAATTTAAAGCAAAAAGACCGTCAGTACCTATTAGAGTTTAAAACTGTCCTTTTTCATTAACTAACAGGTTTTCCGACAACTAATCTGAAATATTTGGGTTCTATATTGAACAAAGCTAAATATTGAAATTTCGATCTTAAAAAAACGTCAATTTGACAGCACCTCAAGAAGCTGATCTGAATAAATTTACTCCTTTCTGACTGCTTTTTGACAGATTGCATTTTCAGATGAAACACACATTATTCACCTCTCTTCAAATTCGCTGAAGGAATTACTCGTTAAAACTCATACTAATATTTAAATTTAAACAATAATTAAAGAAATGTTGAAAATAATTAGGAAAGAGAAGAAAAAATACGTAGCGGTTTTAAGAGTTCCTAAAGTTATGTAAGCTGGATGAAGAATTAAGCAAAAGCGCGCCCTTTAGATTTTTAGAAGTTAAAATTTTATGATTCGTAGAAACAGGGGGTTTTTCGCACAAACTAATGAGAATATGGATTTATAAAAAAACAAATATTTTGAAATTTTCATTAAAACATGTCAATTTAAGACACCTAACTAACGATTAATAAATTCTCTTTCCTCCCGTTTTTGAAATTGCATTTCAATGCCAACACATTATTTTGTTCAAAATGCTTGAAAATTACGCGGTCCTTAAAAACCTTTAATCTTAGAGCGAATACACAAATAAATTTCAAAATTGTTTGAAAATTTAGGAAAAAATGCGTACTTGTAAGAAGTCTTTAATGGTAATTGAAAATTAGTAGGTGAAAAAATAAACGATGTTAGGAAGTGTAGTTCAAGAAGAAGTTTAAAATTTTTTATTAAAACAGGGTTCTTCTTACAACTAATGAAATATTTTGGTATATAAAAACAATACAACAGTATTAAAAATTTTCCATTAATAAAAAACGTTTCAATTTACAGACAACCTAAAACTGATTAATACATAATATGTCCAGCGCTTTCGTGCTATTTTGAAGAAACTAGCATTTCAATGAACACCAATTATTTTCTCTCACCAACTGAACAGATACCCGTTAAAAACTCGAATTTTTAGAGACCTTTAACAAATAATTTCACAAATGTTGACAACTTTAGAAGAAATCGTACTTTTAATGAGTTTCACTAAATTCTGTAACCGATGTGAAAATTAACAGGAAAAAGCGTATCTTAGAGTGTAATTTTTTTAGGTAAAAACTGGTTTTCACCAACTCACATGAGCAATATTTGGTATATAAAGAACAAATATTTGAAAATTTCCCATTACAAAGAAAGTCAATTTAGGACACCTTAAACAATTAATAAATTCTTTTTGTCAAGTTTACGTAATAGCATTCCAATGAAACACATTAATTTTTTCAAATGCTGAAAATACCGGTTAAGAAACTCATTGTTGCAAGAGATTTAACAATAGGCGAAATAATTTGCACATGTTGCAAATATTACGCCTGGCGCACCAAAAAATCGCGTAGCTCTTTAAGCAGTTCTCTAAACTTTGTAAAATAGTGCTAAAATTATGAAGAAAAACTGGCCGTCCGTAATTTAGGCAATTAAGCTTTAGTCATTATTTTTGAATGAGTTAGTTGGAGCCACAACTAATGAAAATACTTTGCGCCTACTATAAAACAGCAGATATTTCGAAATTGCCATATTACAAAGATCGGACTCTCTCAATCTTCTAATGACACTCAGAAACAACTATTCAAGAAATTCACGTTGTATCCTCCGGCTGCCTCTGCTTTCCTCACAGCCACTTGTCCTATCGACCACCCACTTTGCATCCAGCTCCTTTCAATGGCGCACAGACAACATACATAATTTCACAGACCTCGGCCTCGCGAACACGTTACTCGTGTTAAAAACTCAATTTTAAGGAGTACCAAATGAAATTTCAAATGTTGAAATTAGGAAAAATTGTCTCACTTTTAAGAGTTCTAAATTTGTAATGTGAAATTTCAAGAAAAAGCGCGCACGCGGTAATTTTAGTAGTTTAAAATTTTTTTTATTAAAACAGGTCTTTCACAACTAATGAAATATTTGGTATTATAAAAAATACAAATATCTTGAAAATTTCATTAAAAACGCTCATTTAAGACCCCTTAAAACTATTAGATAAATGTCAGTTTTTCTGCTTTTTTGAAATAGCATGTTCAATGTGAAAACACCATTATTTTTGTCAAATTGCTGAAAAATACCCGTCTTAAAACCTCATCTTGTAAAGATTAAAACCAATATATTTCCAAATGTTAACGTTTAGGAGAACAAATCGATAACTTCTTTAAGAGTTTCTAAACCTTCGGATAATGCTGAAATTTACACCGAAATCGTATTTTTAGAAGTTACCAATTTTTTTTTATTTAAAAGCTGGGTCTTTACACAACTATATGAAAGATTTGGCTATATACAAAACACAGAATATTGAAATAGTTCATTAAAAAACGTCAATGTTTAAGGACACCTAGAACAATTATAAATTGTCTCTTTTCTGCTTTGATAATGAGCATTTCAATGAAACCACTGATTATTTTTTCAAATGCTGAATAAACCGTTAAAAACTCAATTTTAAGATTAACAAAGTAATTTCAAATGTTTGAAAATTTATGATTTAATCGCACTTTCAAGAGTTCTAAATTTGTGAATGTGAAAATTTAAGCAAGAACGTAATTCTCTCTGACAGTTAAAATTTTTATTTAAAACAGGTGCTTTCACAACCTCATGAATATTTTTGTATATCAAAAACGAGATCATTGAACATTTCATTAAAAACGTCAATTTAAGAACCTAAACCTATTAATAATGTAAACAATTTTCCTGCTTTTTTTGAAATTGCATTTCGAAGAAACACATTATGTATACTTCAAAATGCTTTGAAAAATACCGTTAAAAACTCAATTTTAGCATGATGTACAAAATAATTTCAAATGTTGAAATTTCAGGAAAAAATCGTACTTTTAAAAGTTCTACATTTCAAATAATGTTTTAAAATTTAAGAAGAAAGCGTAATGTTTAGAAGTTATAAATTTTTTTATTAAAAGACAGGTTTTTACAACTAAGTGAAACTATGTCTGGCTATAGTAAAAACAACATAGTTAAAATCTTGCATTAAAAAACGTCAATTTAAGACACCTAAAACTACTTAAATCATAACTCACTTTTCTGCCTTTTTGACGGAATAGCAGTTTCCCAATATGCAATACAAACACCGATTTATTTTTTCAAATGCTGAGAAATCTATCCGTCTTAAACAACTCAACTTTTAACATGATGTTACCCAAACAATGTTTCAAATATGCATTCGAAAACCTTATGAAATAATTGTTGACAGGAATGAAAAGACAACTTCCAATATGAAATCCTCTGAAAGAACATCCCCAACCAAATTCGGGCTTATCTACCAACCTTTTATGAAGTTACCCTGACCATCTGTATTTAATTGTCAATCCAAACAGTGTCTCTCAATCAAAAATACCTACTATGAACATGAACCCTATAATGCACACATCCAATCCTATACCAAAAATCAAATACTTGACACCATATTTCTACTTACAGGAAAAAACGGTCAATCTACCGACACATCTACAAACTCATTTATCAGATTTAAGTAATGTGATAGAGGATTACAAGCTTTTGACCAAATTGCATTTCTATGAAACACTATTTTTTCAAATGCCTGAAAAAATGTACCTGTTTTTTGAAAATAATAATAACTCAATGATAATAATACGCCAAATAAAATTTTAAAATGTTAGAATTGGAAATAATTGCGTACTTTTTAAGAGTATCTAATATTCGATAAGTGTGAAAATTTGAAGAATAAAAGCATAGTGTATTTAGAAGTTAAAATAATTTTTGATTAAACACAGGTTGTTCACAACACAATAATATGATAAATACTACTATAAAAACAAATATTGAAAATTTCATAAACAAACGTCTTATTGAAGTCACCCATAACAAACAACATTAAGAATAAATTCTCATTTCTGCTTTTCGATAATAGTTCATATTCAAAATGAAAAACATTGTATTTTAGTCAAAAAGTGCTGAGTGAAATACCGTTAGACAACTCAATTTTCACGGAATTTCACAAGAATTGAAATCCTGTCCAAAATAGATAATAAGAAATATATAAGAAAGGAAAAAAATACGTAACATCTATTTACCGAAGTCTGATCTAATTGTAAAGGTGTAAATGTGAAATTCTGAAGCGAATACCACACGCGCGTAATAAACCTTTAGAAGATAAATAAACTAAGTTTTGTATTCATCCTGAAAACATGCTGTTTTACAGAACCTTAAGTAAATTCCGAAATAAACGACCACATATTTTCGAGATTATAAAAACAAAATAATTAAAATTTTCATTAAAAAACGTCAATTTAAGACACGCTTAAAACTATTAATAAATTCAAATTTTGATTGTTTGCTTTTATAAATAGCATTTCAATGAAACAACATTATTTTTCAAAATGCCTGAAAAATACCGTTAAAAACTGCCAAGATTTTAAGAATTTAAACTAAAATGACATATTTCAAATGTTAGATAGATTGTAGAGAAATAAAATATCCGGGTAAAATTAAGTAAAGTTCTAAATTCTGTATTGATTGTTGATAAATTATTAATGCTTCACCCTATATATATATAGAAAGTTAAATAATTTTATTAGTTCAAATCGTAGTGATTCAAAATCTAATGCAAATATTGCTCTGTACGATTAAAGATGAAAAATCTACAATGATTGATATAATTCTCATTTAAAAAAACATTTTCAAATTTTCCATACCTTATACATGCAATTTGGCCTACTACTTCTTCAGTTTGTCGTTCTTTTTTGATAAATACAGCATTTCCAAATATTAAATAACCACATATATTTTTATCAAATGCGTTAGGAAAATAATACCATGTTAATAAAACTTACAAATTTTTACATATTTACACAAATTAATATTTCGAATTAATGGTAATATGAATATTTAGGATGTTCATTCTAACTCAACTCTGAAATTAGGCTTCTAATAATTAATATATTATTTATATTAGATATTTCATTTTTGATATCTTATCCCTAAATGTATATTACTAGATAGTTTAAAAATTTTTAATAAAACAAGGTTTCACAACAATCCAGATGATAAATATATTGGTATATATAAAAAACTAATATATTGTAAATTTTCATATATAAATAATAACAGTATACAATTATATATAAAGACACCATAAACTTAATTATAATTATAAAGACATTTATCTTTCATATAAATACTGCTCTTTTTACTAGAGAGAATAAGGCATGTTCTAATTGCAACACCATTATTTTTGTACAAATAGCTGATAATAAATACTAAGAGAAAATAGAAAATAGTCATGAAACCACTGAAACCAATTTCGGATGGGGAAAGCATGGTAGCTTCCAGTGTCTCAAATACTAAATTCTTTCTTTTTATTGGATATAACCTTCAAGCTGATTACAGTATCTTTGAAAACTAAAACACTCAAGCAATCTTTGGTCATCATCATGGGCGTGGTTTCTTTCTTTCATGATCATTCTTAGAAGGATATCATTGTTTAAGTCATTAACAAAGTTTCCAAGATGTTTGATGCTAAAAGGCACCTTCAAAAGTTTTCTACTATCTCCTTTTTACTTCATTTGTTTAGTGGTTCTATAATCTTTGCTTGAAGTACTAATATACCAGGGATGATTTATCTCATAGAGCTTTCATTTAATTATTGAAATGATAAGAAAAAAAGGCTTCCTTTCACCTTTTTTTTAATGAGAGTTGGTTTGACTTTTTTATACACAGCATCGCTTTTTTTTTTCAACTCTCTGACTGCAGTATTAACTACTTTGTTAATTCTTTTATATAATCAACTGGTTTGGAGGCATTCTTATTACAAATACAAGAGTTGCTTAAAAAGAGCATAAAATCCTTTATTATTGTCGGTTATATTTGTTAACGACTCATTTTAACTGAATCTGGACTTAAACTACTTTCTGACAGCGACCTGAATTAAATATAAAATGTAATTAACGTCGCACCTCTTATACGATAACAGATATACCAAAGAAATTTTAGTGGTTTATAGGCAAATTTCGGAGGGCCATGGCCCCCGGCCCCCCCAAATACCACTGTATCAATATTAAGTTATATATATATATATTATGATATATATATAATATATATAAATATACGATATAAATATATTATAATTATATATATCTAATTATATTATAATATATAATATAAAGAATGAGTCCACAGAGATTTACTCTCGTCAGCGGATGCGAATCGTTGACTCCGTCGTGCTGAGAATTAACAACAACCGAGCCTAACATATAAGGCCAATCCACGCCCCGACAAGACGCCTTCAAAACTAGTTTTTAAACACCGCGGTTTCTCATCCCCAGATATATGCTGAGTCAAAGGCCTTGCCCCCATATATAAAACCTCCCCAGCCGTTTCGAATGAAGGCAATAAGATATGTGCTTTCAAACTGGAAATTAATTAATAGGATATAGGACGGAATCACACTGAATTTCAAGTCGTAGAGGTATATAAGAGGGGGTCACGCCCGAGTGACAGCCGATATTGCGTCTACGGGGCCCTGTGGCGTGGATCTCAGGGTGATTTAAGCCTAACGAGCGTTTGGGCGACCGAGCACTGAGGTCAAACAGACCGAAGGCCTGTTTGACCGACAGACACAGACTGATCGCGCGTGCGCATACACAAATACATTATATTATTATTAATACATCGAAGATTCGATTTCCCACAAGGACAATCAATCTCGAGTCGAAAAACGACCGAAGGGATAGTTTTTACGCACTGACCGGATTCGCCGTGGTTGCTTCTTCGCAATTCCGGTTCGATTCCCGCTATAATCACAAAGGTAAGTTAGATCGCTTCAAACTTCGGTATATTCTAGTAGATAGTGATAAACATCCATGCGAATTTGGTGAATCGTAGTCACCCTAAGGGGTGTGCCTCCCTAGCGCCCCAGGCAAATGTCCGCTCCTGAAAAGTCCGTAGACTAACGTACGGAAGGAAGTATATATATATATAATATATATATATAATATAATAATATATAATTTATAATATAGTATATAATATAATAATATATTATATAATATATATAATAATTATAATTATATAATTAAATAAAAAAAAAAAATAATTATTAATAATATAAATATATATATTATTATATAATATATAATTCAGACAGGGTGCTTTAAATGTATAGTTTTCTAAAGTTGCTAGATGATACCAATAGTGGCTACCCTTAGTAAGGAATATGATGGAAATAAAGATAATAATGAATCTTGATAAACTTCTAGGTTCGACAGTAAAGGAAAATGATTTATTAATATAAAAGTGAAGTTCTCATTAAGTACTTAAAACATAAAAAGTATTCACTAGATATGAATGGAGATGGTCTGAGTCGTGAACCAAAAAAAACAGATCTAGAATAATGAGCATACGAGCACACAATCTGAAAAGTAAGCTCATATTGAAGCAAGGAATAAAGTATGAGATTTACAAAACTAACAAGAGTTATAAAGTACTGTATATACTATTATAGCATATCAGAGTAATATTGCCCACAGGTTATTGGGCCCCATATGTAAAAAAGACCTAGGTACTGGAGAGAGGAACATAGTGCAGCAAGTATTCCTCTTTGAGGTATGAGCTATGAGGAGAGGCTGAAGAGTTAGGAATGTTTCTTACGAAAGGCGAATTCATAGGAAACATGATACAGACATAAATATTAACCACGAACAGTTTGTCATGGGACAACAAAAAAATGTAGAGACGTGTAACATAGATATACTTAATAGTGTTTAAAATGTTTTTGAATGGTTCCGGCAGGAGGTTGTTGAGTGTGACTCATTTGAACATTAAAGAAAGATTGGATAGGTATATGGATTTTTGGCACTCATATAGTATATGACATGACAAAGTGCGGGTTTTACGTTAGTTATAAAGTAAACGCATGTTGACTACCAGCACATATAACAACTTATTAAAGCTTATTGGTAGCATAACTAGCTAAATATTTTGATTTTGGAAAAGTTGTTTGGCAATTATAACTTGACGCTTGTTAGGGAACGACAGGCCTTAGGTGTGTATAGCGGTGTTTTCCGCATGGGCAACTGCTATTGGATAAATATTCTAGTTGACTGGGACAGTCCCGAATAGTCCAGTTTCTCAAACGTGGTCTTTGTTTCCTATTCCTATCTGAGTAAATACTGAATAATTGGACTATAGAATATGACTTCTGATGGACCAACGATAGATGGGTAAAAGCAAATGAAGAAAATGTTTAGTAGGTGTTTTAAGCGCGAAAATATCCGCGGGAGTTAGATTCATTAGCCGTAACATTCATGAAAGTACAACTCATGTAAAAACGTTTTATGACACCATCGAATGCAACTATATCATAGATCGCCAAGTGCCGACACTATTTAAAAGAAAAAAGAAAATATATGCCCAGACACAAATTGGACAAAGCTCTCACGAATGGGCGAAACAAGGAGTTAAAATTTCGAATGGATTGTTACGACCTAAGAAATTTTAAGCATTATGACGCTAGGAGGAGCTTCAATGATCAAGATATAACCTTTATAAAAAACTTAGATCTTTTCAGTCTGTAAGCAAAGCAAATTCTATAGCAGTTATTTATTTGAGTCTTTTAACTTTATCTCAAACACTCTTCATATGTATCGATACATTGCGATTCTCCAAATAATAGTGACAGCAACTTCTCTTAATCATATTGAATGTCATGTTGTTTAGAACGGGGTTTCAACAAGCAACACAACGAGACATTTCAAACATTGAGTTCAGACAGAACTCTGCCGTCGATAAGAAGAAATATAATGCCCCTTGTGAAATCAAATTTAAAGAAAAGATATAGGGCAATTACAATTTATTTTCTTGAAAATTTTCACTCAGTTAGAGAGAAAGTCGCGAATCCAAAGACCAACTTCTAATCTTTTGTAAAGTTATTCATCCAGTCGATATCTAATCAATTTGCTATTGAATAAACTTTTGATCATGTGATCATATTTAAATTGTTAAGCGATTCAGCAATTAATTCCTACTCAAAATGTGAAACTCCAAAACAATATTCACACTCTGAAAAAACCTCAAGCAACTTTTCAATCTAACATGAGAAAAAACTAGCAGACGCTTTAATGAGTGTTCATCAAGCTACACACAATATAATCGAAGGAAGTTATCAATCATTTTGTTAAGAGATCAGAATTAAGAATTTTTTATATGCATAAAAATTAAATAATATTTTAAAATATTAAAGTTCCAGGTTATTATGCCTTTATAAGTAATATATATATATAGATATATATATATCATATATAATATATAATATGTATAAAAATAATAAGAATATATATAATATATAGTATATATATATATAATATATATGTATATATACTATATATATATATATATATAAATCTATAATAATATAATATACTATTAATATATATATTAATATAAGTATATAAATAGATATATAATTATAAGTAATACATATATATATATATATATAATATAATATATATATATATTATATATAATATAATATAAATATAATATATAGTTAATATATAAGTATAATATATATATATAAATATAATATATTATATAGAAATAGTGTCTTTAGTATAATACAAATATAGATATTATAAATATATGCTTAATGCTAAAACACCCGCAAATTTTTTTTGCTACTGCCTATAATAGTAATAGATTATTATAATAAAATATAATATATATATATAATAATAAAATATATATATAATATACTATGATAGTATATATAATAATATATATATAATAATATATACATTATATATAGATATATAATATATATAGTATATATATATATAGTATAATATACTTATCAACATCATCACACCCACTTCATCCCAAGACTGGTTAGGTGTACATGCCTAGAAACAGAAAGTAGCAGACACTATTTGACGAAAGTCGAAAAGAAAGCCTCACTTACAGCCCCCTTTATACACTTTTATGAGAACTCGTCGCATCAGAAAATCCACCCTAGAGTTCACGGGACCGCGCGGACCCTCACTATGGCATCTCGCAGTAGTAGGAGTCTCATTATGCAGCGACGATGCCTTACCTTCTCGACACCGCCACGTCGTCATTTCTGAGGGTGATTTACAATGCCCTTGACCTTTTCTGACCGCAACCTTTTTTGAGCTAGGGTCATCTTTTACCTCCCTTGACTTTTTGGCCTTGACCTTGATGCCCCTATTTTGACCACCCATTTTTTTCGGCTAAGCCCTAATTTTTGGCAACCCCTATTTAGCAACCCTGAAGAAGGTTGCGCCAGTGGAGCGAACCGTCCATCGTACGATTACCTCCTCTCTATTTACCCCAATCCCTCTATTGTTTTTCGGCCGGGGTCATTTTGCCACGGAATTTGAGTATCCTGTAAGGGGCTTAGCCTTTTTGAATGTCCTCGGACCCGCACCCGCAGGTGCGAAACCGCAGACCCGCAAGCCCAGCCGCGTTTTCCCGCCCACCTAACCGTTTTCCTCAACATCCCGCGGAGCCTGTGTCCACCCGCCCGCCGCATTTTTAATAAATACTATCATATCTAAATATAATATAATAAATATATGATTTATATATATAATAGATATATATATAATATATAATAATATAAGTAGTATATATATATATAGTATATATAATATATATATATAATATTATATAAATATAAATAAAATATTATAGTAGTAAAATACTAATAATAATAATTATAAGAGTAATAATAAAAATATTATATCCTAAGCATACACACCTACCACAACACAACACACACCTACAACACACACACTGATGCAACATATCACACAACTCCGCACCCACGTGAATCACGGACCACGACTTTTTCACCATCCCTTCATCGTACTGCTAAACTCCTTACCTCACGCCTCAGTTCGAGTTCCCCATCGATCATAAATCAAAATAGAACTCGACCTCTTCAGCCACCGGACAAACCGCGACCTTTAACCCACCTCCAGCGCTACGGTATTGTTAAAATAAATTTAATCCAAGTCTTCATAGGAAGCGAAGGCCCGGTTCCCAATATAATAAGATTAACAAAATGCTAAAGAGTTAAGAAAAAGAATAATTATAAAAAAAAATAAAATTGTAAAATAAAATAAATAAAACAATAATAACTCGAACACCATGTTTTAGACTGTCCCCAGTCAACCCACTAACCAACCATGCTCATGCAAATCCAAACAATTGACTAACGCGATAATATAATATGATATATAATATATATTATATATATAGATTATATATATATAATATATAGATATAATATATAAGTATATCTAATCATTAATAAATACACAATTATATATATATATATATATAATATAAAATAGTATATATATATATATATATATAGAGAGAGAGCGAGAGAGAGAGAAGAGAGCAGAGAGAGAGAGAGAGAGAGAGAGAGAGACGTAGAGAGAGAGAGAGACGAGAGAGAGAGAGAGAGACGAGAGTTTTTATACTTGCTCCGAAATATCAAACACGTTTCAGTATATATAAATAGATAGTATATTATATATATAATAAATATATATATAATATATATATAATAATATAATATAAATATATTATTATATATATATATATATAATATATAAGTATATAATATATAGATGCTTACGTACTTTCAATTGATTTTATTATCTTAGATTTACATGGTTTTATAAGTTCATCACACACTATAACTTATAAGCACTTACCCCACACAGATTTACTTACACATCCCAACTGAGCTTACACTCAACAGTCAGATACTTACAAATTTCTTACACACACACACACACACACCAAGATTTACTTACACCACAACAGATTTACTTACCACACACAGATTTTCTTACACAACGAGATACTTAGACTTCCTGTTCAGATTGTACTTTACTCACACAGCACGAGGATTACTACACACACAGATTCTACAACTCAATCAGATTACTTACCTCACACACAGATTCAACTTAACACTCACATGCAGATTTACTACACACACACACACACACACCACACACACACACATAAAACGGATCTCTTCTCCAGAACCCTACAACAGATGAGCGTAGGCGAGTCCAACTTTTCAGATTAATCCTACTGCAATCAATACCAATACAGATTCTCTAAGTTCAAGTATTACCAGGCACTCTGATCATATTAGATCCCTCTAATTGTTAATATAAAAAAACGCAAATTGACAAAACCGTGATGTACAGATTCTAACGGGTTGGATGACCATATATAGTAAATCAAGAACCAAACTTCCTGTATACCATGTTTCAACCAGGTTGAAGTCTATCTTAACGGAATTCACTAGGTGCATCAGCTGCTAATTATCTTTATAGAAGCTACATCATTTGTTAAATTATTCATACGATGCTATTTAGTTTTTCTCATCAACTGTTTCAGTGCAAACATATATGCTGCAAATAATGAAATCAAGCTAAAATCATAATATACTTAAATTTACCGGTCGATAATAGGCGAATCTTCTCTCAAAAGACCATCTACCCATCTGTAGATACTAAAGAATCATTTTACACGACAAATCCTAAAATTGCTCTTAAAATAATAAGTTAAAACTTGCTAGACACGCTGTATGTCCTGACCTGTTTTCAAACTGCGGAGCTTCATTCTAAGTAGAAAAGTAAATATCACTCAACAGCGAGCATGAAAAAAGAAAATTCGCTTTAATACTACATGCCGAGAACCCTATTAAGAGTTGAAACCAAGATATTTATTTTCACTCAAGGATTATCGAGTAAAGCATATATCACTAAACATTGTGGAAGAATTTATTACGCACAACAGAAAGTAATAAAGGGATTGTGAACATGAAAGCCTACATCCGGAATATAAAAAAGCACCGACTATAAATTCCCAACCTTTTCGGCAACTTAGGCAAGTTTACATTGTAATGACTACCCCACGGACTTATAAACATATAGCAACGGGACCTACTCTCTGTACGCGTGCCTTACGTATAAGCCAATACGGTATCATGTAATAATAGTGGGACAGGTTTAAATCTTGTAGATATTGACTCCAATGATAATTTAATATGCGTAGATCTTACTGCAGACCTTCCAGCTTGTAACGCCTAATCATTTAAACATTTTGAGAAAGGGCACTTTAGGACTAAGTCTCTCTTTTGGATCTAGTCTACAATCACCCATCACTGTAGTTGTCTATCTTGAGCATCCTCAACTCATTGAAAATGACAGAGTACGCAACGTACTTGATTATGAAAGATGAATGAAGAGGAAATAACATCGGTGTTTAAAAATGAACCTCGCTTTTAGTGTTTGCTATTAACGGAATAAACTCTGTAAAGTTGGAAAGGACACTGCTCATATCAAGTAATTGCCCTCGTCACGATCAACCTCAACAGTCTATGGATTCCGTATAGAGCAGAAACCGTACTGTTCACATAATGATTCTTTGACAAAATTAGATTGAATAATCATTATAGCGCTTACTTATTTTTAAAAATTATAGTAATCTGTGTAAAAACTATGTCTTACGCTGTTCAACCCTTATATTCCAATTATGTAGTATTGATTATCACTATAGTTTTTTAAATAATGTAATTTAATAAAACGGTAAATATATTTGATGCTAAAAATTTGTATTTCAATGATTTTATAGTTCAATAGTCATAACGCCTTAAAATGAAAAATTGATTTTACCGAGCACTTTCGTGTATATAGTAAAAAAGGTTACTAAAATTCGTACAATTTTATTAAAATAGGAAATGTATATAACCGAAACTCCTTTTTTTATCTACTTACGAGTAGGATGTTGAGAAATTAAGTTCCGAAGTCCGGCTACATTTCTTGTAGCAGGCCCTCATATAGGTCATTCTAATAAATATTTTAGAAAGAGATTGAACAAACCCGTAAAATAATATGGTTAGATGTTTAGCTTTTAATAAGTTTAAAAATATAAGATTCTTCACTTTGCTCAACGCATAGACATTTTGTTCCTTCTTTATAACAAGGCACAAAATTATGTATAGATGATTTAATGCACGAAATGAGATGAAATAGCAGAACGTCACATTTATCTACCATCTAAATATTCTCTGTGTTTTCATAAGCACAGAATATTGCATGCAAACAAGCATATGCGAAGCTTCTTTAAACACACAACGTAATTTACTATGTTGGACAAGAAGAGCAGAGTCAAATGAAAGTATTGCAACTCAATTTCCTCTTCAAAGAAAGAGTCTGTAAAAGTATATAAAAGTTACTTCGATCTCCCCCGGCTATTTCGATGGGTGAACTCACCCCAAACAAAACACGCACAGGCTGCTGTCCTACCATACATCTGCCTATGAAAGAAACTATACAGTAACCTGAATAACTATGCATTAAGTTCAAGTATTACCTCTTATAAAAAAATTTAAAAAGTTGAAACCATCGTGCAAAACGAAACAATTCAAGTGAGGATGAGAAATCACCCATGTGTATTGAATTTCTTAAATCTATAAAAGGAAATTCTTTAACGGCCTCAGAAGGTAAAGCTACGGCGTACATAGAAACATCATTAAAAAACTCTCCTAAACATTAAAAATGAAAAATAAAAAGAAGTTACAAGAGAGGAGAGAGTATTCCTGCCTTACTCTCTCCCGTTATAGGCTCGCCTCTGAAACTAATGTTATCCCCTAATGAAAGTGCTGTACTCCATTATAATGAGTATGAAAATGAAGTCATAAATAATACATGCATTCTACAGAATTCAGTTCCTCAGATTCATCACTCACACCTCAATTGCCAGCTACGCACACATGATGCGCACATCCACAATCACGTTCCATCATCACAACCCCCATATACACTCAGATTTACAGCCCAATGCATGACATACAAAGTACCCTTCACATCAGCAGCAAACACTTTGCCACCAGCAGAATCCCTAATTGTGAGCACTCATTATCCTCCACACCTCTAACCTCTCTAGCTATATATATCTAAGTGTGAACAAAACCAATATGAAAAGAAGTGTAACAGGATATTAAATTCAGACAACATCCATGAGAAACCATCTTATATCCAGGAGCTCCATACATAAATTGATAGACTTAAAACTGCACCTACATCCAGCCCTTGCTAGCCGTTAACCCGATGAGTAGATATAACCGAAGAAGTTAAAACTAAAAGTGAATAATGAAGATAAATTAAAAATATCCTAGAGGAGCTTACCTACTAGAGTGCGTAAATCAGGAATAGCTTTATATAATATTTATAAAATACCAATAACTTGAATGAGGACAGATCGTAATTGAAGATGAAATAGTTAAAGGATCAACTATTGTGATTTGATAGCTGATCTCTCACGTAACTGAAGAAAGCCCTTAAATGGAATTATATCAAACAAGAACTTCAGACTATAATTTTCCGAGAACTTTAATATTAAATACACAACGAATAGCAGACTTGGATAATATCCCTTTTACGCCAAGCCTGATTCAAATCCCTCAGGCACTTCTTACGCATTAAGATAAATTTAAACGTGTTACCAGAGAAAAAGAAAAGCACCTATAATAAAACATAGTGGATAATGGAATTATGATATATCATATATATTTAGTTGAATTTGTATCTACATAAATAATAACCTCCAAATCTGCATCTGCCTTAACTTTATAGAATAATATATATAATAATATATAAATATTAGTATAAGATAATTATATATATAATATATATATATATATAAGTATTATATATAGATATAATATTATATATTAAATATTATATATAATATAATATACTATAAAAATAATATATATATATATAAGAATATATAATAATAATAACGCTACGCGGGTTCAATATCTAACATGGAGCAACAGGAAGTAGTTATAAGTAATTACTCAATCGAGGGAACCAAATAGTTGGCGTTTCACTAGGTTTGCTAAGTATCCTAAGTAGTTGAGACAAAAAAGAGTTAAAAGCAATATTGGAGGTGAAGACATTTAACCTATCAAACCTGTAAGAAAAATTCCTCACGCAAACAATACTCCGCAGCTCGATAGCATATTGGCATTGATTACGGAAATGATTAAAACAGCCTTATAAGAAGCTTCAGTATATACTTTTTACATGACGTATACCTCAGAACTTAGCGTTGAAACCCTTAAAAGATAAAAGATCAGCTACCGTTGCCGGTGCTGTACTTGTATAAAGGACGAACGGAGAACACCTAAATCATTTTGAACAGATTCAGGAATGGAATCAGCGCAAGTTTCAGGAACTGGTTGGGAGTAGGTAAAAGCTACTTACATACATTCAGTAAACAAAGCAGCTAAGTTGAGAAGATAAACTGCCGACTATAAAGAGCGCAATGCATAGGTATTTTACTTAAATGAATACTTTTAAATAT
>JABUQX010094259.1:0-20000 GCA_015478945.1 Trachelipus rathkii
GCAACTCGTGTTATTATTACTTTTTATAAATATACTTTCTAAACATGAAACACATAGCACTGGACATCGGTAAGATCCTTTAAAAGACAGGTCAACGAAGGAAATGTCGTTTTCTCTATATTCTTGTACAGAACAATGGATGGAGTAATCCTTATCTCTATATGACGCGCGCACGTGATTGGTCGAGAATTATTTTTATCGCTTTTTTTGGTTTTAAGGTATGTTAAAAACATGTTTTTTCATATCCTAAGCCCTTACCTGGTTATTGGATGAAAATTTAGCTTAGTCTTTAAACTGTATTTGGCAGGTTGTGTTTTATTATTCTTTTTAGATCGCCAAACTCATTTTAAACATCAAGTCACCGTTTTAGTTGAGCTGTTAAGCGGTGGCACAGGTTATCTGATTTTGTATAAAAGTGTTAAATTTTTTACTACAAGTTATATTATATTTATAATAAATCACTACCACTACACTCTGACATGATAATACTAATTATATTAATTTTTCAATATATGAACTAGATTAATAATTAAATTCACATATAGATTAATATAAGTTAGATTACACGTGAGCAAAACTCACAGCAAGTAAGCGCTATACCTAGCAAGTGCGGCACCCCGGTATGCGGATAACTCATATGTACTACTATAGAACTAATGAAACTCACGCCGAGCGTAAATATTATAATACTATATCATATATATATAACCGGGTATTATAATATTAGTTTGCAAAAATATGGAGCGTTGTATTTTCCAATATAAAGTGAGGTAGGTAGCATATAACATCTACTAAGTGATGATATATCTTTTGGACACCGCCATTCACTATGATAATCATTAGTATTGTGTACTGTATCAATATATATTAATTTTATACGATATTAATACATATGTTCAAGCGCATTAGTTTATTATATATAATAAATATTACTCTATGAATAAATATATAGTATTAAGTTTTATATTATCTAATACCAAGTGATAGATACTCAGATGCGCCTAGCCTTATGCCTAAACTAGACTGATAATAATAGAAGAGGTATGAACTTACATACTTCGTTGTTTGTTAATTATTTAGAAGTATATAATATAAATATGATATAAATAAATCAATACAGGAAGTTCATAAAGATAAAGAACGTGGAGATTGGAACGAGATAGCACGAAAGTTAGAAAAGATGCATATGACCGCCATTAAGTGCCTGGATCTAAGATCGTTCACACGTAAAGAATAATCGCGTATAATGCAACTATAAAACTATTAATTTATAGTCGTCAAATAGGAAAAATAAATATTAATTTTGTATATTATTCCAGCACGCAATTTCCAATACGGTTGTACACACATAAACCAATATAACATATAGTGTTAAGATAGTTATTTACCACAAATCCGTAAAACAAACAATCCTTTTAAAAGTGGGTAATGAGTGAGTTTTATAGGTGCTGGCGATCAAAGCCTACTTGCGTAACCTTTCTATCACCATTTTCTTGACAACTGTCAGTAAGGCCTAGGATAGCGGATAGTAAGCTTTTTAAGGCATAAAACATGTTTTACATTCACTTAAAAGTAAAAAGAATGAGCTTATTTTCATAACTTGAAGTATGGTTCTCGATTTCAATCCGATTGAAAATTTGTGACATATCCTAAAAAATAATGGTTTAATTCTCTTATTTATTTTCATCCTTTTATATGCAGGTGGTTTTTGTAGCTTAGGTGTTTAACATAAATCAACAAACTGTTGGTGTGGTGGAGCTAACAAAACAATTACACTCGCCCGTTCGTCCCATTGGTTTCACAACTAAATGTTTTTTCCAAGAAAACTCTGCCTTGAGATACGATGAAATGGTATTCTGTCTTACTTTATTATGAGTATATTAACATTAAAACATTTGGTGGTCGAAGATATAAGAGAATAGAATATAAAATAGGATCAGAACATTATGCGCTCCAATCAATTATGTACGCTCCGCGTCGGAGCGAGAGACTCCTGGTTATATCTCTAAAACATAATTTTAATCAGAAACACTAGATATTACACTCGAACTAGTTATATTTAACAATAATATTAAAGAATATTATTGTTTCTCAAACGACGACTATTGTGTTATATATCTAAATTTCATATACAGAGAAATAGTACTATTTTCGTAATAACACCTGTTATTACCTTGCGTGTGCACTTGTTCTATAATATTACGCCGGCGGGTCTTCATTGCGGTGTTCCGCACAGGTTTTTTTTAGTTTACAACTGCGTTCGGATCGCTGACGCCTGTTATACGCGGGCGACTCTTGCGTATTATTGCTTCACGTGATTCATCACTATAAATCTAGTAGAAATTAATTATTATTACTATTCTAGTGAAATTAATAATTATTTACTACAATTAATATAGTTATTTATTATATAAATAATATGTAATATTACACTGTAGTAATAAATATAAACAACTTTTATACAATATCAGTATTAACTTGTGCACCGTACTAAACAGCTAAAACGACTATGATTTATTAACATATGAGTATTTATTGGCGTCTAATAAAAGATGAATAAAACTAACAACCTGCTATCATATATAATTATAACCACAGTTTTAAAGAACATAAAGTCATTAAATTTTATCTATAATTATACTACATAATCATAAGAGTATTTAGGATATTTAGGCATAATAATAAATTAGAACATGTCTAATAACAATAAATAAATATATTGTTTTTATTATTATAAACTATTAAAAATATAATCTAATATAATATAATACAGGGCTTAGCTCACCAGCTATATAAAAGTCTTATATAGCCTGTATGTGAAAATACTGTTACGCACACTGGGGTGGATCGGCTATTCACCTTGCTTTTGTATAGGCTTAAGCTAGGGATCATTCAAGGCTACAGGCTAAGGGCTTCTTAGGCTAAGGTAAGAGACTTAATATAAGTATGTCCGATACTTTCTGACTCCCCGTGCTTTTCTTATGTGACGTGACGTTGGTGCCTATCTCTTTTCTATAGGTATTACAACTGCAGGTGCTCTAGAAAATTGATCTCTCGTATTTCTCCACCACTGCGTCGCCCTCTTAACACACAGAGGTGCCTTACTTTCACATGAATATTGCGTCATATATGGAGAACTCAGAAATACTCGTTTGTGGTGCTCCTTCTTTCAAACCAATCTGTTTTGTAAAAAATTCCTTGGCCTTCATTCATTTTCCCTGCAGTATTCATTCTTCCTCTCTTGACTCATGTCTGCTCCCACCTGAGGGAAATTGCATTAGGCATAGGGACTGGGTGGGTTTACTTTCCATTTGTTTTTGTTTTTCTTTTTATTTTATTTAATTTTTTTTCTCCCCTTTTTTGAAAGGGCACTGCCTTTTACACGTGATTTCATATTTTACTCACAAGTTTTGTTGTGGAAAGATTACAGGATTTGTTTACCCTAGAACGAAAGTTAAAAATAATCCAATTACTGTATAAGAGCATATTATCAAGTTCAGAATTTTTCTTTTGGAAATGAATGTGCGAAAACTTTTCTCAACATGGGTTTAATGAGGAATATTAAATATTTTGGGGTGGTGGCGTTATTGATTATTATTCAGAGTAAAAAAATTCATTTAAACTCGCGTTGAACTGTCAGTGGGTGATGAGATACTTATTTCAAACTTATGCATCGAACTTGGATACGCAAGCAGCATTTTAAATCAGACGTGACAAAAAAAAAAGCTATAACGATGCAATTTAAAGTTAGATGTGTTGCTAAGAACTCCTCACGTCTTTTCCTAATACTGTATACTGAATATGTTAAAATAATGCTCGTTCACAGTTTTTGTAATAAAAGTGTTTTTTGCTACTAACCGCTGATAACTGCATTCAAAAGTCTTAACTGTAAACTTCAAAAACTAGTAGTACATCTTCCCAGCAGTAATATTTTTTCAAATTACAAAAGAAAATTACGAATGAAGTACAAGACATTCTTGAGTTCGTAGGACGTGACCTTATATTACAAATAATTTCCTCACTGATTGGTGGTATTTCACATACAAGAGCATAGAGAACATTTCGTAAGCACGGTTATATCCGCTTCAGCTTCATCAAGAACGTGAAGTCAGTCGATTGGAGCTTTGTCGATGTATATGGCAATCGGAAATTAATTCCTTTTATATTATTTATCAATAAATTTACCTTCACTTGTGATGATGTCAACAACTGCCATAAATGACGAAATCCACATACCATTATAGTAACAAATCTTCAACATTTTTTTTTTTGTAAAAGCGTGGTGTGGTACGATCAACAATTAAATTGGATTGGCTGAGCCAATTGTCTTATCAAAAGATCAATTTATTTACAATTTCAGCAAAACAAATATAGCTACTATTTGGAGATTTTCCTCTGGTTGCAATTATTTATATGTTCTTTCAGCACGACGGTACCCCTGCATATTATAGCCGTCAGGAGACATGTTTTCTAAATCGGACTTTCTCTGAATGGAGAATCAGTCTCGGTTGTCGTACGTTAGCGACCAACAACTTTAGATCTAGCTCACTTGGATTTTGTAGAGGGTGGATGAAAAATGAAACATACTAAGAAAAAGTAAATACAAGAGACGAATTGCTCCTGGTCTGCTGTTATAAAGAAAGACAAAAAGACTTCGAACAAACAAGTTTATGATAATATCACAAGAGTTGTAGAGTGCTTAGAGATTAGTGGTAGTATTTTAGAAAAATATCCATGAATTGTGAATTATCTGAGTTTTAAATCATTCAGTCAGTAAGTCAAGTATATATTGGCAGAGAGCATTAGTAACGATTTATATAATTTTCTTTCGTTGAGTCGTCTACAGGAATAGATTACAAGTGATAAAACATTCTCGTAGGATTTATCAGCATCCATGTATCCAATTTGGATTTCGTCGTACGATTATATATGAACTTTTTATTGTGGAATAATATCATACTACTCACTTACTAACTTATGGATGATATTATTTCTCATATATACATGTAGACTGTTCGCATGGTGAGATAAGACTTCATTTTAAATTTGTCTATTTCTTTATAACACACATTGAATTCGCTCAAGAGATCTATATAGCTCACGTCCGACAGTGTGTCATTTTTTCATTTCTCTGCTCATTAAAACAAGTAAGTATTGTTATCATGGTATTTTCTTCTCTTACCTCAGTTCACTCAAACTCGCGACGGTCCATCCACTAAGTTGAGACTAAGGACTAATCAAACTCTTGATGTAATTCGAGGTTTCTACTTTTGATCAGAGGTCCGATCTGAGAGTGAACTAACCGTGTGGATTCCTTTCGCTCAGTTTTTTTTAATGTGTTATAACCACTACTATTAAATCCAGTTATTAACAGACGATTTTAACATTATTACTAAAAACACGATTCTTGAAAATCCGTTTTCCACAAATCTATATAAATTGTAAGAATACTGTAAATCAACACTTGAAAGAGAATATATCATTTACTACATGGACATATCTCTCCCAGGGGCTGTATGAAAAGAACTATTCCGCTAACTCTTTGCGGAGTATTTAAATAATTTCGTAGCATGAATTACTAATGGCCTTAGGCAGAGGGCCCAATATTTTTCTAACTAACTAGTTACTGAAGAGAAAAATATTTTTTAAAAATCAACAAAAAAACAATGCAAGCAGATTCTGCTATACGAGGACCTAAACGGATGCTTATATAAGCTTAATTTAAAGTTCCTTCATGTATTCGATGTACAGTAGGTTGATTCTAATAGGTCTAACACATGGGTAATTCCAATCCAATTAATATTTAAAAAATATTTTTAAAAAATATTTTAAAAAATATTTTAAAAAATATTTTTAAAAATCAACAAAAAAATAAAACAGATTCTGCTATAAGGAGCTAACGGATGCTTTAATATAAGCTTACTTTCAAGCTTCCTCCATTGTATTGCGAATGTCAGTAGGTTTTGATTCTAATGAGGTTAACACATGGGTAACTTCCATCGTCTTTTTCTTTCATTTAGCCGATTGTCATGTTCCTTGCATCGTGTGTTCAGATGCATATGTCATGAACGAAGCACTTGTGGCCTCCACGCTCAACGCAGCACATTCGCTCGGGAGCAAAATAGTTTGGATCCAATAGAATTGGAAAATGGGCCATATCGTTATTATTGAATGCTCAGAGGTAATTCATTATTACTTTTTCTTACGCTACAGGATCGCTCAGCAAAAACACTATAGTATATATATATATATATATATATATATATATATATATAGATATATATATTATATATATATATATATTTTATATATATATATTTTATATATAGTATATATATATTATAATTATATATATATATATATATAGGTATATAATATATATTATATATATATATATATATATATATTATACTATATATATATATATATATTATAATATATATATATCTATATTATATATATATATATATATATATATATAGTATATATACTATATATATATATATATAATTATATATATTATATATTATATATATCTATATATATATATATTATATATTATATATATATAATATAGGATATATATAATATATATATTATATATATATATTATATATATATATATAATATATTATGTACTGGCACGAGTAGTAATGATTCTATTAATCAAATAAAACATAGAATTAAATGCCTCCATCCTCGCGATACATAATTAATAAATGGAAGGTTGTATAGAAAAAAAGTTGATGTTATTTTCTTTATTAATATTCTTTTTCATATAGTTGTTTTCACACAGAATAATAGATATTTTTTATTTTGTTATAATCAGGAGTGGCCACAGCCCTTTAAATATATTTTCGTGAATACTTAAATCCCCATATTATTATACATTTCATTTTAGAACAGTTTGTAGTTTGCAAGGTGGGGCAAATAATATAATGCCATGTTCCTTCACTCATCTTCATCACCGTTCTTTAATCATTTTATCTTTTTATTCACTGCGAATCAACTTAGCGTTCAATGACACTTTATAAGTCTTTATTATAAGAACATTCAATAATAATCTAACACCTTTAATTTATTACAAAAATAATCGATTTTTAGCGTGCCTGCGGCGATGCCCAGGACACGGCTCTGATGTCGGGGCCTCACTAACTGGCGTCTTTCCTCGTTTTGGCGTCAGATATTGCCGGACAGGGAAAAGACTCTTATTGGCTGACTTAAGATTTTAAATAAATAAACAAAAGAATAAAAACAGTTGTGTGTGTTTATCTTATAAAATGTAAGTAATTTTTTTACCATAAATAATACATAACGGTTGGAGCTGTGTTTCTCCTCTCATAATAATACGCTTTTACATTACATAAAGATTACTAACTATTGTTTTAATAGGTACGGTATCGTCCATCATGTGATTTCCGGGTTGACAAGAATACCCAGCCTTCAATTCTAAAAAAAAATACATTTTTTTTAAAAAATTTTTAAAAAGTTAACAAAATATTCCGTAGAACTTATTTCATTTTTATTTACATAACTCACTTTTTCTTTTTTTTTTTTTTCTTTTGGTTTAAACGCCTCGGTCTTCTGCCTATAGACCTGCACCTACCCGAATGACGTCATAGTCAGATGTCGATTTGGGACAGGAGATAACTCCTCCCCTCTCTCACATGGTATAATGAACGAAAGTTTTATTACTTTTCGTTCTACTAGATAATTTTTTATATGCTTTTATATTAATTCGAACAATATATAACAATTCGGCACCATAAAACATTATAAAAATAATTTTAATTAGATAGATCTTCCTAATCTAATTATCAAACTTAATACATAAAATACAATAATTTTTTTAAAATATGGAGATCTCCAGGCATGCATTTAAAACCCCTAGACGCAAGGTCTGCAAATAGATATTTTAAAATATAATTTTTAATACCCTTAAATTTATTACAGTTTTCTTTCTTTAAAAAAAAAGGAATATTTCTTATATCGTATGACGGCACCTGGTAACAGGCCCGTTTACACACATCTTTGTTTCACACTTCAACCTCCATCCCTAGCCGATTTTGGGGGATAAGAGTACCGAAGGATAGGGGATTCCCACCTCCTCACATTGTAAACGTTTATTTAAATATGCACAAGATTCCTATAATTATCATAAGACAAAAAAGACGTCTATCTGATTTTCCATTATTTCATAACATCGTTCTGCCGTCGAATTATAATACATTTTAATTAATTTTTTTAATAAAACAAAATAATTATAAGATTACATTTTCACTTACAAAAACAAAATACCATTTGCGCGGGAGAGGACTTCCTATGTTTCTTTCGATGCTCTCCGAACAACGTTACGAGTGGCTTAGGGTTAAAGTGCGAATGGATTATGTTTTTTTGAGCTTTGTTAGTTTGTGCTTACGCGGCATAGAGGCGAATTTACTTTTTGGGTTCCTTTTTCAATATGTACCCGTTCCAATTTTATTTAGTTCCTCGACACCATCGAGGCTTTGATTTCTATTTTCTTTTGTTGTTGTTGTTTTATTGTTTCTAGGCTCGCTGGTTCTTGGAATTTCAACATTTTTTTAGAAGATAAGCGTTTTCTTACTGCCTTTTGGCTGCGGGTTCTGGCCGAATTCTATTGGTGTGAGTGCAACTAATTCGGTTATTCTATACAATTGCGAATATAAAGAGAGATGAGATCGGAAGGCTTTCCTTTGTATTTGATTGTTGAAGTTTGGTCTTTGTTTTTTTCGCTAAGGCACGGTGATTTTTCCGTTTTGTGAAATGTTTTTTGTGCTTTTTTTTTGTTTTTTTTTTTTTGAAAACGGCATTCTTGCGACTTTGGCAGCTTTTTATTTTGTTTGAGGTACTGTCTTCACGCATCACTACGTTTATTATTATCAATATTGACTCTCAAGACTTTGTTTTAATTCACTTCACTTGGGTAGTCTTATTAATTATTTGATATTATTATTATTATTATTATTATTATTAATTATTATTATTATCTTGTGGCGCCCTTTTTATCACAAGGTTGTAATGAATGATGTTCGGATCTGGTTTACAAACTGTACGAGCGAGAAATGAATGAGATCATGAATCAAAATAAACATGAAATTAGCTCACCTCCTCGGATAGCATAAATATACATTGAAGTTAAATAGAAATAGTTGATGTTATTTTTCCTTTATTAATCTTCTTTTTTCCATTATAGTTTTTTCGACCACAGAATACTAGATATATTTTTATTTGTATAATAATCAGGAGTGGGCCACAGACCCTTTAAATATATTTTTCGTGAATTACTTAAATCCCCCTATTATATACATTTTCAATTTAGAAAGTTGCAGGTGGGGCAAAATAAAATAATGCATGTTTCTCTTACTCGATCTTCATCCACGTCTTTACTATTTTTTTATCTTTTTATTCACTGGCGGAATCAACTTAGGCGGTATCAAATTTGACACTTAAAAAGATCTTTATTATAGGAACATTCATATAATCTAACCACCGTTTGAATTTTATTAAAAATAATGATTTTTGCGTGCCTGGGCGATGCCCAGGACACTTGGTAACGGCTGCGGATGTCGGGGCGCCCTCAACTCTTCCTCGGTTTTGGGGGCGTCAATTGCGGCAAGGGAAAAAGACTCTTTGGGGCTGACTTAAGATTTTTAATTTAATATAAAAGATAAAACGGTGGTGTTGTGTTATCTTAATAAAAGTACGTATTTTTACCCGGTCATAAATAATACATAACGGTTTTGAGCTGTGTTTCTCCCTCTTCATTAAAATACTTTACATATTTCATAAAGATTAAACATTGTTTTTATAGTACGGGTAAGTCAGGTTACAATATGTATATTAATTATATATATATAATTTTATATATATATATATATATATAATATATATATATATTATTAGTTATATCTATATATATATAATATATATATAATATATATATATAACTATATATATATAATATATTTTGAGTTTTTGCATTAAGTACTTTGAAAGTACTTAAGTTCAAAGTACGAAGTACATGGTTTAAAAGTACTGTTTAGACTAGTTACTCTGTCAATAAATCAGTACTTTTAAGTAATTATTTTTTTTTATGAATGTACGACGAGTGTTTGATGAGGACGTTGTATTTTTTTATTTTTAGATTTGTGCTCTTATTTAGTTTTTGTGATAAAATACATACTATATGCGCATAAAGCATCATAGTCTCAACACTTATACGGGAACATTATACACCTATTCGCTAAATGACAAAAGAAATCTCCTATGGCCCAAACTCTCTGACGCGCCTTGGCAGTTAAGACTACACGCGCTCCACAATAAAATAGAAAATGAAAACGCTTCTAGCTGTATCCATATTCCTCGTCACTCGACACACTCGCAACATTACATGGTTAAATCAACACATCGAGGGTAACTGGGTAGACCAGGGTAGTACCAAGCTTGTCGCATACGCTTGCGCGCTTCGTCTTGGCTCCATTAACATCGATCAACACGTACCGGGCGTACATAATAAATATGCTAATTATATGTTGAAAAGCATAACATAAAATAAGTGAATAATACATATATATCAATATAGTATATATTATAATATATAAATTCCATATATACTTATATTATATATATTATTATATATATATTATTAATACTATATTATATAATATATTAGTTATTAATTATATATATATTATATATATATATATATATTTATATATATAAACAGATACTCACGACTTTTTTTGAATATCCTTACTACTTCTCACGAGACTGTTATATCTTTTCCTCATCCAAATACTGAGGTCCTCTATTTAGGGATTTCAATGTACACAAACTGAATGTTTGGGTCCTCTCATACTGGATTTAGGTGGGGGGGAGGCCGAATCATTCACCATTCTCAACGATCTGGAGCAACTAATTAAAGAACCACCACACATTCGGATCGTCCCAACAATTCTTGAACACACTTGACATATGTTTCACCAATAGTCCTTCTCTTTATAAAATACACCACTCTTTCGCTCTATTAGTAAATCTGACCACAACCTTATATATCTTAATTTTACTACTTCTCTCAACATTCCATCCTGCTGCTGTGCGTTCTTTTCTGAACTTTGATCGGGCAGATTGGGGGCTTTTGCGCGGCTTTCCTATGCTAACTATATTGGGAATGACTGCTTTGCTCTGGTGACGCTTCGGCTTCTGGCGATAAGGTGGGAGCTGTAATTCGTTGATGGGATGAAGCAGGATCATTCCTTCTCGACTAGAATTCTTTCTCTCTCTGCATAATCCATGGTTCTCGATCGTACTTGTTCTCTGACCATTCAGGCTAGCGACAGTGCGTATCGGGGGTGTAAAAATTCTCGTTCTCCTATCACTCTCGCTAAATTTCATTCGCTAGAAATCTGTTGGCAGGGAGATACTCTTCGACGAGAAAAGCGCGCTTTCATCAAACGAAGTGCGCTAACCTCCTTGTTCTCCTAATGACAAATCTTTCTGGTCTCTTGCAAAACATCTCAACAACTTCTGCAAAATCTACCTTTCCTTTTCTTATTCGATCTGATGGTTCTGTTGCTCATTCTCCAACTGAAAAAGGGCCAATCTTCTTCGGCCTACTATTTTCCTCTAATTCAACCCTGGGCGATTCTGGCATTCCTCTTCTCCTCCTTCTCTTCTCAGATGTCCTATGCCTTTTACAGGTGTAATTACATTTGATCGGGATGCAGGGCTGCCTGCAGAATCTATGAACGTTAGGCAGGCGGGGTGGTCCGGATGGCATTCCTACCTTCCCGAGTTTTCAGGGAGTGTGCTTCCGTGCTGACTCCGGCCTCGTTCAACATATATTCTCTATATTCTCATACTACACTTTCCCTCTGTGTTGCGAAGGCGCATATGTCCAACTATTCCGAAAAAAGGAGAAGCGGGATCTGATCCTTCTAACTATCGCCCTTCCTCTAACTTTGTTATTCTATCTAAGATTCTTTGAAACCCTTCTCGAACTCTCAACTTTCTTAGAACCATCTGGAATTCTCTTCCCTTCTTTCCGAATCGCCCAGTACGCTTTCGGCGATCGAGGTCTTACTGGTGATATTACTTTTTCTATCTATAGATTAATGGTTTTGCCCGCCTTAGAGGATTACGGGGAACTTGCGTAAGTGGGCGCTTGACATATGCCAAAGCATTTGACCGGATATGGCACGCGTCACTGCTCTTCAACTCTCCTCCTTTGGATTTCCTCCTTTCTTTGCTTACTTATGTTCAGCTTTTCTTCAAAATCGCTCAATTTCGGCTGTTGTTGGATGGGCCGACTTCTTTTTCTGTCATAGTGGTGTCCTCAGGGTTCTGTCTTATCTCCTACTTTATTCTTGCTTTTCATTTAATGATCTCGTCTGCACATCTAACTCTATCCATGCATATGCCGATGACTCGACTTTCATTCTTCAACTCATTTCATTCTGCTTCCTTCTTTTTACCTTCTAGAATGCTCCTCGTCTTACATCTGTTCCGATTCCCATTGCTCGCTGATCTGAATAGAATTATTCGCGGTAGGGTCGTCTCAACTTATGAATTTAATTCTTTAAACCCAACTTCCACAAATCTCCCTCTCTAAGACACCTTCTAACTTTCCTATCTCTTTCGACGGTTCTCTCGTCTCTTCTGTTGGCAATATAAACATCCTTGGCCTTAAAATAAACAAAAAAATGTCTTGGAAACCTCACATCACAACGGTTGCTAGAGCGGCCCTGTCAAGACACTGGGAATTCTGTTTAGACTGCGAGACTACCCGGAATCAAAGTTCCATTTTGTTCATCATTAACGTCCCTCGAACATTTCTCTATTTCCTACTCCTGAAATGGCAATGAGAAAACCACATCAGAAGGCACCATTTTTCTTTAGAACAGAAAGACGAAGATACTGCTATCACTTTGAGAAATCTCCAGCAGAAATTATTTTCCGCTACAAACATTTATAGACTTCCTCCTCGTCGGGACTCGCCTAACGCCCCGAATCCTCGTTTCCTTCAAAGGTGATAATAGAGTTTACAAGTTACAGTATTCGCACGTTTATCCCCTGACCAGACGTTGCTTTAAATGTGCAATGGGCTTTAGTCATCCCGAAATGCTTTGGACGGCATGGACATATGCCCAGTCTGCGGAAAATTACTTCACATTCCCTGCGAAAATACATCACACTGCAAACTGTGGAAGACGCGCCACAGTGCTCTCCTTAAAATGCCCATCTTACCTGTTTGAACAGGAGGTTTTGGAGTTATGTACCATGCAATAAATAGAGCAGGAGAGATGCATACACCAACTCAATGAAAAATATTCTATAAGACAGAGGCAATCTTATGCTACAATTGCAGCAGCCCCATGCCTCCGCCTGTTGATCCACCGACACAACTCCATCCCATTTGAACTCCTCTCCCAAATCCCAGCGAAACGCAGGCAGTTACTGTAACCTGACTGCTGTATTGCCATAATACGAACTTCTCAAATAGTACAAAGCAGCCCCTGATCGCAATCTCCCGCCCAAAATGCCATCAATAACCCTACTATGAGTACTAGTTTTCAACTAACCAATAATGAAACTAAAGCTTGGAAAACATTTCCTGCCAAGGCACTCTGTCCCATACCTGTCCGATAGGCTAGCCATACTCACGTAAGAGGATTGTATCTCTGTCCTTTAATCAGCCTCCCACTATTACTCAAATTCTGAAAAGATTTCTAACACAAGGAAAGATATCACCAAGCTAAAAGCTTGATTCGTTAAATACAAATATCCGTAATTTCTAAATCTCCAAAACACTCTGACGCCTAGATGCAAAAAATGCAAATCAGAAGAGACCTCGCCATAAGTCTATTACTGAGACAAATACTTTAATACATTGTACCCAAACAATCACAGCTATCGAATAACCCACCAATCAACCCTTTGATAGTTTGCAGATTATCCAACCTTCTGCAATCTTTCTATATCTTCCGTTCGGACTTTCTATCTCAAGCACTCCTAAACGGATTATATGGCCTTAGCGGATTGAAATGGAATAATAGCCTCCAAATTAGGAGCTTGATTGTGAGCCCATCCCTCTCTTTCTATGCTTCCTGCGCTTCCGAGAAGGGCGAATGGAAGACCCGTTCAACGCAAAACCGCAAACGCTCCAAGCGTTCTGGATCTGTTGGCGCATGAAAGGGGCGGCAGAGGTCTGCCATCTCTTAACTTCAAATTGCCAGTCCTCGCCAAAATCACTCGCATGAATGACTTACTGGCAAAATCTACAATATCAGATTTTGTAATCTCAACGAATCCTATACCGCATCCCAATAGCGCAACTCGCAACACTTTTCAAAAAGATGGCACTTTTTTGGTGGAACTTCCTTTCTTTCCATGAAAGAACCCATATCCGTCCCACATTTCTGTAATCTGCTTGCTTGGAAATACTGATATCGCTCCATTCTCAAACTGAGCATTTGGTTGCTCTTTCCAACGACCACCAGATCGCACATAATAAGATGGACTTGGTTGAACTCATTTATCTCGAATTCATGCGAAGCACCCTTCACCAATTAACCACCGAAAATTTCTCCCAGAAACGGTCGACAACCCAAATGCTCTGTTGTACTGATATTGTTTCCACCAGGATTTGTTGCTCCTCCTCGTCGAGACCCACGTCTCAGCCTTTCCTCTCCATCTGAATCTACTTCCAATACCTCTGAAATTGGTCGTCAAAAAGATCATCCTCATTAATATTTATAACAAGCAATAGCTGGGCACCTTGCTCAAATTACAATGGATTGTCGTGGGCTACTATACTATTTTGAGAACTTGTTCAGCTATAAACATATGTATACCAAGTGGCCTATGTTTGCAGGAACTTCGACTATGTCAATGTCATCATGACTCCTTCAAACCGTAGGAATATAAATCGCCGCTAACCTTTATAGAAATCGGTGACAATGATAGGGGGAGGTGAAGAAATACTCCTTCACATATCTGTCCCCTATTCTCGTCCCTCTTCAAACTAGACTTCATGCAGTGGCTGCACGAATTCATCTGTCCACCTACCTTACTTTCTGCTCGCTTTACTTGGCTCCAAGTGACGAGCTAGGCAAGGTCGACTTAGCTGATTTTTTTAAACAGCTCCCTACTCCGCGTCGTTATATCAGGAGACTTCAACCTCGCACCCTATGTGGCAACTCTGTCCCACTTTGTCAAGTCCAGACTATTAGATCCCTAAATCCCCCTTTCCTCCTGGATCTTAACAGAGGACTCCATACATATGACGTTTAAGATCACATACTCTCTCTTGTATCGACTATTTCCTTTTGGCTCCATTCCCTATGGATCGCTTTACCTGGTCCTGCTTGGATATTTTATGTCGGCAGTGATCATCTACGACTGCTTTTAAATGAGCTTGTACAAGCCCAAGCAAAACCTCAACTCCGCTGGCGTTATGATCGAGCGGAGTGGGCTCCTTTTTTATCAGCCACAGCCGATCACTGGACTCTCCCGTAAATACCCGCTTCCGACTGGTTGATGATCGCCTTTCGCTTCTTCCAGCAAATCATCATCTCGGCAGCGGAAGCTTGCATTAGCGTCAATCTTCCTCAGCAAGCGGTCGGCAACCCCTTGGTGGTCCCGAGATTGCTCACAAGCGCAATCAGAGAATAAGAAACTATAGGACAGGCAAATCAAACGTTACCCATACTCACCCCAACATGATTTAATTTATTAAAGCAGCGCAGCGAGATCTCGCGAATTAATTCGCAACGCAAACAATTTTTCGAACTCTATATTCGACTGTTACCCACACCCCCTCTCTAGTGTGGAAAATCTACACAGACAAATTACTCGTTCGCTCCAACAACTTCTCACCCACAGTCCTCCGTTATGGCCTGATATAACTGACACGAGCTCCTGCTGCTGTAGCGAATGCGTTAGGTTATAGCTTTGCCAAACACTCGAGCTCTTTCGCTACACTGAAGCCCAAAGAGAAAAGGACTGACACAGCATGCAACTTCCACAAACCAGCGAGAGGGAAGATCATACCTACAACCGTCTTCTCTCCACTACTTGCAGATTCAAACTGGCTTGGCGAACAGTACAAGACTGGTGCTCTTGGTCCGACATGATTTCTGTACATCATGCTCCGTCAATAATCCATCGCTGCGGATCAGCATTATTACCTCGATCTATAGTAGACAGATTCTGATCGTGAATTCTTCTTTCCATCTATTTTTACTAACAGCTTTGTGATTCCTATTCCCAACCTGGCTAAGATCTCGTAGCTGGCGGACACCAAAGACCTAATTCGCGACCTGTTCATTCCTGTAACTAATGGAGAAATGGCTCTGGCCGCTTTCTCCTCCTGTGTCTGGAGAGCGCCTCAACGCTTTCTCAAACTTCCAAGTTGCGTTTACGCAACATCGTTTCACCGCGGACCTTGTAAAGCTAACCATGACATCTCGGAAGCCTCTCAACTGTGTGGGATGGCTTTGGTGTCTTTTTTTGACCTTGAACAAGCTTACGCCATAACTGGAAGATGGATTCTCCTAAACTCATTCGCTATCTCGTTTCCTGAGCGACAACTCCCTCTTCATGCAAATGCTTCTGTCAATAGATTATCCCAGTTTCGGGTGCTCTCCTATTCTGAGTCACGCCACTCTGTACTTTGATGACGATTCCGTCAGGGTAAGTCGCTTCTAATGTACTCTACTATTTTGCTCTTCGGTAAGATATCGTTACTTCTATTCCCAGCGACTGTCAATTTTTCTCCTATTCGATGGAACCTTCGCGTTAATTATACCGTTCAGGCTACCTTTCTCAACGCAGCAATTTCAACTAGCTATTGAGAAATACTTCACAATGGGCGTAACTCACATGGCTTCTATTTTTTCTCCCACAAACTCACATGCTCGTTTAAAGAAAAAGGGAATCGAAGTTAAGCTTGCAACCTTCTTTCCAGCAAACCTAACCTTAACGGTTCGCCCTTCTTTTACTTCATCAGTCATTTCTAGACTCAATCTAGATGCCACTTAACAAATAGCAAGCATATTAAACACCTAAAACCAACTTGTCATCGCGCTTGACGTATTAGGTCATCTCGCCTCAAAATCTTGGGGGCGCTGAATCGCCAAGTCTTTTACTCTCAGCATGGCCCTAATCTGATCGATAATCTTGGACTTTGTGCCTTGCAGTAAGCCAGATCTCCCACAACAGCTACCATAGATCCCATCCAAAATGAGGCTGATCCGAAATCTCACTGAGCCCTTCCGATCGTCCTCAGTATCCTTTGAGTTGAAAGCCAATGTGGATCTCACTGCTCTCTTCGAAGAGAATACATTATGTGACAAGCTTCTTCGTTTTCAAACACCCTAATACCGTTCTGCTCTGACAACCGACTTCTGCAAATTCAGATCCCAATATGTCCATTTGCAAAACACGTTCTTAACATCCTAATTTTCCTTAACATCCCTTGCAAAAGGGTGACTGCCTTTTTCTTACGACGAAGGGTACACACCTTGCTACCCTGCTTCCTCACTTTGCTTTGCTCTGACCTTCTTCAAATCTAAGCCATTCCGCTTGCCTTGTTAAACATTCATTCTTCTCATTCCCGGCAGTTCATGATAATTTACTCCAGTGTATTACTTAGACGGCTCTGTAAACAGGTGACGTTGGCGCATCTCTTCCTTGCCTGACCTCGCAACTCTCACAATACCGCTCCCCCTCCATCTTCTTTTACGGCAGAATATGGCTATAATGATTGCCTTTCTCGATTTATTCCTAAACCAATCACTCTAATGTCAATTATCCGATTCGCGCAAGCGCGCTACAAACATGGTTTTTTACAGTTACACCGCACTTCACGGCGGAGCCCTATCAAGGAGGGGTGTTAAACGCCTCAGAAAACTCACAACGAACGCAATTACGCAGATGAGCATAGACGCAAGCTTTGAAGTGAGGGAGATTAAATTCAGCAGGTAAACATCAGAAAATGGAGAGAGATCCACAACACAGAGGTGGCAGGCAATGAAGGAAGCCACTGCTATGCGAACTAGCCTGGGGAAATTATCCACAGCAAAACTCATCGCGCAGACACAGCACCCTTGTGCTACGCGGGCGTCGTAAAAGGTGGTGGTACGCGAGTGAAAGTTCTCCATCGAGCACATGCCGCTGCGGTATCTATAAGGAAAAAATATAGAGCACCAACCGTTTCATCCACGGCCGCAAAGATAGGGGGTCAGTGAATGGAAAGTAACGGACAGTATAAGCTTTGGCCTTTGACTCGACCGACCCTATCCCAAAGCCGGGTAAAACCAGAGCACCCCCCAGATATGAGAGCAGACTTCATACAAGGGCGGATGAGCCCTTGTATAGCTGAGTAACTGAGAAGAGGAAGAAAAAGTCTCGCATCTAAAGCTGAATCTCTTAGTTTCTTTGAGGCTCAGCCGCTAGCAATCCGTTGATGTGAGTGTTTCCAAGTACGATTTTTTGTTTATCGTAGAGAGCCAACGGATTTTTATTATCAACAGGAGAGACGAGAGAACCGTCGAAAGAGATAGGAAAGTTGAGTTGTGTGGAGAGGAGAATTTGTAGAAGTTGAGGTTTGAAGAATAAATTTCACAAGGTGAGGAGGACAATCCCACCGTTCGGAAATTCTATCCAGATTCTGCGAGAATAGAATCGAAAGTTAATACGAAGCAATCTAGAAGAATCCCTTCTAAAACCAGTGTATCCCGCTGTACAATACAATTCTTCGGCTGCTCCATTTCCCCGTAAAAACAAATTATTATTTATGTTGGAGACCCCCTCTCGCTGTAGGTAATCGGGCAAGAAATCGCTGATAGAAAGAGCAGAGAGAGATCAACCTCCTCTTTTCGAGTTGTTCCCAGTACCATCCGACCGCCATTCGACAAGGCTGCCTCCATCAACTGATCTATCCTGCTCCGACAGGCTTCGAGCTTGTGGCAGAGTGCTGGAAACAGTGATCAGCATAGGAAGCGAAACTACAGAAACTAAGACGAGAATTATTGGTGGTGGTCTCCTCAGCAGCCCAAAACGCTACACGAGGTGGATACTTGCACGGTCCTCCGTATTGGTCTACTGCTGAAATATTCACTCAACAGTCACTATATTCACTGAAGCCTCCTCCCATTTGCAAATTTTGCCGTTGCCACAACCCACTCAATCTGTTCGCGCAATTATTTATAGATTGTTCATCTGGACCCGATCGCATTCGTTATTTCCTACTTTACGGTCCATGACACCTTCTAAAATTATCTCATATCTTTTCTGAATCTTCCCACTTTAGCAGTAACCTTATTTTCTGTATCTTCAAGAAGTGAATATCTTTTAATAGGCTTTGGATCTTGTTATAAGCTTAAGATATTATAATACAAGGGTAAATTCTTATGTAGTTTTTTTTTTTTTTTGTTTTTGACTGACTGAATTATTTCATTTCCGCCACTAATCCAAATCTCCGTTTGAACCTTGAACACATATATATGATAGGGCCCTCGCATGTACAATTGAGTTTGTTTCAGCTCCAGTATGGCGGCGCTCTGTGAGATCCGCGGTGGTCCTATATTCACTGACTCAAAAAAAAATTATAATATAATATATAATATATATATATAAAATTATAATTAAAATAATTACGAATAGAAATAATATGATAGATATAATATATAATATACTAATATAATATATATATATAATAATATATATATATAATATATATATATATGATAAATAATATATTATTATATATATATATATATATTTATATATATATAATATATATATATATATATAATATATATTATTTATGTATAATATATATATATAATATTATATATATAATATCATATATATTATAATATTTAAATATTATATATAATATATATATAGTAAATATATATAGTATATATATATATATATATATATATATATATATATATATATATATTATATAATTT
>JABUQX010094259.1:22500-39463 GCA_015478945.1 Trachelipus rathkii
CAATAATAATGATGGTGAAATTTTCATTTTCGCTCACTCAGCTACATTACAAAAAAAGAAAAAAGAAAAAAAAAGGTTTGATTTATTTTTAACGAGTGTAGTTTCCTGTAATTCTGAATAACATTAGGAAATACGTTTATTTTTTATGGTTATTTATGGACATAAATTTGTTATTATTAACGTCGTAGTTGTCAAAATTCACTGTTAAAGGCGTATGACCTTTAGACGTTAATATATTTATGGATTTTTGGCGCGAAAAGACATTTAAATCTATAGTGATATGATTCTATTTTGGCGCGAAAATATATTATTGATGCACTATAATTATGATTTTCTTTGGAGCGAAAATACAATACTTTGGTCATATGATTCTATTTTGGCGCGAAAATATATTATTGATGCAATATAATTATGATTTTCTTTGGCACGAAAATACAATACTTTGGTCATATGATTTTCTTTTCGCGAGAAAATATACTGATATAGTAGTTATGAATTTCTTTCCGATAGCAAATGTAATTGTATAATATAAGGTTTAAAATTTTCAAGTAAATATTGAAAATTTTATCTAAGCTGTATAAAAACTTAATTCTATTTAATCAATCTGAATCTGATTTTAGAAATGAGCTTAAATGGTATCATTATTTTGATATATTTTTAATTTTTTTTTCCCCTAGAATAGTAAAATCTCATCAATAACTTGTATATTTATTATGAATCAAACTTTTTAAAAAGCAATGAAAGCATCATATGGAAAATGGTGATCATGCAATTTACATTCAATATTGCCTTTTGAATGAGAAATTTGATCTACCAAATGGCTTTGCCTCTTCCCATGAGGGAAACTTTAATTTCTAGAATTATTTGTGACCAAGAGGCTAAAACTGGTCTTTGGATTACAAAAAAAATAATCCTCTTAAATAAAAGATATGTATATCGTCTGAGCTTATCAAAAGCTACAAAAAATATTCTCGCTAGTATCGCCATGATAGATTTGACATAAAAGAATCGTAATGCCACTATTATAGGCACCAAGTCGATTAAATTTTTTTTTTTCAAACGCAGACCAGAATGAAAAAACCACCCAAAACTTTTTCATTGATTATTCTAACACCGATCAAGTTCTTGACAGAATTTTCTGATCATATATATATATATAATTGGGGATGGTACACATTTTTTGTTTAGATAAGGTTTTTGTATGCCCAACAGATTTGTTGCTGTTCATGGGAAACATTTCAAAACTTTTGAAAGTTTTCTCATGATCAGCGGCAAAACTGTTGTCATGGGAAAAATTAATCTCTTTAAAATGTGTAACTTGTAGTTACACAAGCTGTGAAAGTTTCATTGTAATCTGGTAAATATTAAAAAAGCCCCATGCAACCAATTATAACTTTTTTTTTTTGGGGCAACTCAAATATAAAATAACATGATAATTTTGTATTATTCGTCCGATCATAACGAAATTTTAAGATCATATATTACTAGGCGCAGTTCACATTTTTTGTTTAGATAAATGTTTTGTAAACTCGAGGGTTAGGTTGAAAAAACCAAAATTTTGTGAAAAATTTTCCCGATGCCACAGCGCGATATTCATTATGCATAAACAAAAAATTAAATCTAAAACAAACAAATGTGTATCTTCCTCAAGCTATTAAATGCCTCCGGAAGTTTCGTATTGATTCTCATGAAAAAGTACACCGCTATTTCTCATTATAATTTGCCAAAATTGATCCCCCACCCACTTATCCTCCCCCCCCATTTGTATATCAGAATAAAACATCTTCTTTTTGTTGGGAAATAACAAAGAGCATACAATTCTTATTAAAACTGTTGTTAAAACAAAAAAACAAAAAAACACTTAAATAATTAATATGCAACCGTCAAAAGTTAGGTTCTCCCCCCCCCCTACCTTACGCCAATCCATAAAGCACAGTATTTTCGTATTTTTTTTCATATCTTTTTACAGACATTTAGTGTATTAAAATAATTGAAAAAATAAATAATAAAAAGAGATTTACAAACAAGGCCCTCGAATAGACGGTAAAATATATATATATATTATTATATATTAATATATATTATCATATTAGTATATAATATATATATAAATATATACTATAATAATAGTATATATATCAGTGGCGTTTCCTCCATAGATGCTAGGTGTGCGCTGGCATTTTAAAAGCTAATATTTTTTTTAATGCACTTTATATTAACGGAATTAATCTGTTCAAATGAAGATAGTTTTGGACACAATTATTCAATAAAATATTAAAAAATTAAATGCTCGTTAAACTTCCAATTAGCTTATTCTTTATTACAAATAGTTACCGTAACAAAAAAGGAAGCTTTTCAGCATGCGACTAATCTGTTCAACTCCCTGATATTCCGCTCAGTGCTATTTCACGTCTCTCTCTCTCTCTCTCGCTTATGTTTTCTATCCTTCAAATACCTTAAAATTGTGTTTTAATTTCGCCCATGGATTTTTGCACAGAGACTTTTTTATTTATATTTTAATGTGTGTTTACATATATATATATATATAATATAATTATATATATACATATAATATATAATTATAATATATATATATATATATATATATATATTAGTATATATATATATATATATATATATGTATATTATATAATATATACTATATATAATTGATATATATATATATATATATATTATATATTGAATATATATATATATACGTATTATATATATATATAATCTAACCAGGAAAGATGTATATATATATATCATAGTATTGATATATACTATATTATAAATATGAATAATAATAACTATATAATATATATATAATATATATTATACTTTATATAGTATATATATATATACATCTTATAGGTGATAATTTTGTTTTAAGAATATATATTATATGAATATATACATATATAAATATATATTATATATGTATATTTATAGTTATATTAAAATATATATAATATATAATATATATAATCATAATAATATGAATATATATTAAATATTAATAATATATTATATCGTACTGTACACTGAGTAAGGACATAATAAATAATATATATATATATAATATTATTTATATCATAGATATTTATAACGTAGTGATATTATAATTTACTTATAGATATTTACTTAATATAATATATAATATAATTATGATATAATACTATAATATTCTCATCTTCTTTCTTCTATCCCTTCCTCTTATGCTCCAAATTATTGTGGGACCTATTGTAATTATCTTATATACTATTGATATTATATTTATTTATTTATATTTTTTATTATGTTTTTTATAGTATAATATATTTATTTATACTTATGTAAATTGATATATATACTCACCAGATAAATAACTTAATTCTGATTTATAATACTTTAACTAATTATAATTTTTTTAACTCTATTATATATTATTTACTAACTAAAAAGATATGTCAAATAAATTATTAAAGATAAAATCTTTATTTTTTTTTTAAGTTAGACTCAAATGTATTATTATATATAAATATTATATATAATATATAATATTATATATATTTCAAAAATTATTTATAGAAATCTGGATTTAAGAAATGTACTTTTATATAGCTTAATAAATCTAATATATAATTTTCATAACACCACTCACAGGCAGAGCAAAAATAAAAAGGTCTTTTCATTATATAATTACATATTATGTATTTATTATATGCCAAAAGCATGTCCTTAACGATCACTATTGCGTCATAATTCATACACTAAATTAATTAATTAATCATTTACGAAATATAGATTATCTAATTTCTCTTATCAATTGGGGGTATTTAAACGCATATGCTTATGAATAACACATCATTATTTGGGCATTACATCTTTAACTCTATAAAAAATCTAACAAATTTTAATATGGCATGATTAAAGTTTGCTAGACATACTAACTGAGTTAAAGATATGGTTATGTATACTTTAAGGTAGTTCATGTAGATGCAAGCAACTAAATCTGAAGACATGTCACTGTATCCTCACATTCTATACCTATTCTTCTTCTCTGTCCCTAGTACCTTCTCACACCCTGCATATCGCCCAGCCCATTCGACATGGCGAAGACGCAACGCCTTTAAGTCGATATTTTATGAGTGTCAACAGTTCTGTGCTTATTACGCCTGCCGATCTATTGCTACGTGTAGAATATTTACGGATAAGTGCTGTACATAAGCATTCGGGTGAAAAATAGAAAAGCAAGAGGAGAACATTGACCAAACGTCGAAAAGAAAGCAGCCTTACCGCCCTCTTTTAACATATTAAGTGAGAACTCCGTCACAGACAGAAAATCCACTCCTAGAGCTTCACGAGACCGCGACGGACCCTCACTATTGGTAAATCGTCAATGTAGGGTTCTCGCCCCTGCCTAGGTGGGCCACAACCATCGCCCCCATACAATACCCCGCCAATTCTCTCCTATCATGCTTTCTTTACTCGCCTCTGCCAAACTCACATTTCTCTCCTTCAGACATTCTCTCACCGACTCAATCCAGCTTTCTCTCGGTCTTTCCCAGCGCTGTCGTTCCCAACACACTCTACCACTAGTACACTCCGCCTGCCCAACCTATCTATCATTCATCCTTCCACATGACCAAACCATCTCAACCATACTATTCATCGTTTTATTCTCTCATAGCCCGCTTTCTTACACACTCACACCACTCTCTAAATACGTTCCATTCCTACTCTTTCATCATATTCTTTCTTGTATTCGAAGAGTTTTTCCATCTTATCTTAACATATTGAACTTCAAGATCTATACTTCTTATTCCCAGCCATCAGTCTCCACTACCATAGGCCAAGTAACACATCGTAGAAAAACCTACCTTCATGTAGACCCGTAGCCCACACGTCAAGACTTAGTTCCCTTTGCATTCACCTCCACGAGCGATTTAATTGCACCAGCCACTCTTCCTGCCATTCACAACTTCTACTACACTCTGCATCGTCGTTCCCCTTCTCATCCAACATTATACCCTAAATATTTAGAAAACTCAGACAACTTGTTTCCGTAGCTGCTTCACCATCTCTAATCAATAACTTCACACTGAGGAGTTTCCTCACTCACAGACCATAACCTTACTCTTATCCGAGTTTACCCCTTCCTTTACACACCCTGCCAAAATCTCTCTATCAACGTCTCTCAAACTCTCTTCAGATTCGACCAAAAACAAAACCAAATCATCCGCATTATAATAGGTAGGGTCACCCTCACTCAACCTCCTTTACGTCCACCATCTAACACCGATTTCTGCCATCCCCACCTCAAATTCTTTCATTAACCCCATCCATATACAAGTCAAATAACCATAGATACATAACACAACCTTTGTCTTACTCCGCTATTAATCCAAACCAATCACCATTGACACTTCATTTTATTTCTAGCCACACGCTTCACTATCGTATTCATACATCACTTTGATTCCATTCAGAATCGTCCTACCACCCACCAGGCGTGGGCGTGAGTGAGCTGCGCATTTATATTTTAATTGTTGCATTATATTTTGAATCCTGTTGCAAATGCCATAAAACCTAAATACAATTTATTCTTTCTAATTTTCTCTCATTTTCTTCAATCATTTGTTTCCAGATGTAAAGACTTTGATCCACACATCCTGCTACCACTCTCTAAACGCACTTATGTTCTTTTCACAACTCCAGTCCCCTCACGCACTGACGACTCACTCTTCGACCAAATATACCAGCACGGTAATATCCTTTCCCTACAACACTCAGTAAACTCCCTACTTCCCCTATAATTCTTACAGTTCCCCTTTCTCCTTCACCCTTATTCAAGGGTATTATTGACCGCTTCCTCCAACTCCCTTGGAAACTATACCCTCCATAAAACGCTTTATTAACAATATCCAAATCCAATCAATCACCATCTCGCCTCCGCTGTTGATCATCATTTCACCAGTAATTTCTCTATACCTGCATAATTTACCATTCTGCACTTATCTTCACTCCTAACCATTACCTCCCCTTACTAATAACTCTCCCCAAAATTACCTATCCTTTCTCTGCACATCAAAACACACACATTCATAACACCTCATCATTACTGTTAATATTGTGCATGATTTTCGACAGTTCTTCTTTCCACGACTCCCCTCACCATCCATTGTCATTCACGTTACAAAAGCACCATCGCCTATTCATTATTCTAAGCAGATTCCCTTTATTCTCATTCTTAACCTTTCGCGTCTCCTTCCAGAAGAGCTTCCTATTCTCTTGTTTTCCCCCATTCATCCTCCTCTTCCAAACTGTTCCATTTACCTCTTTTTTCCTACGTATACACCTTTTTAGTATTTCTTTTTCCTCCTTATTAATAATTCCTAAAGCATCCTTTCTTTTTGAATCTCGATCATTTGCTTTTAAGTACATGTCAAACCCCGCCCTTCGTTTTTACCTTCCCAGCCGCTTATTTACATCATGCCATCTTCACTATCCCCACCAGTTTCGCTCGTGAACTTCTTACTTTTCCTACTTTAGCACATCCACATACTTCTTTGTCACTACTAACAATTGCTTTCTTCATTTTGCCCCCAGGATTGCCCAGTATCAACTTGTGTCAACAGTTTCAACCTGTTACGTAGCGATGCGCTCTTTACATACCTTATTCCTAATTGATCATTGTCTCACTTACTTCCACTCTTATAATTTTACCCTACTGCTCTTTTTGTAGTCCACCTTCCTTTCATACTGCATAAAGCTGTCCACTAACTTAAATTTTTACATAGAACAACATAATGAATTGATAATAAATCCCATTCCTAAACCCCCTAACTGATTTAAACATCCTAACACTACCATTATCTTCAACATCTGCTCGTCCTTACACCACACTTAAATCAAATCAATAATACTATTTTCATCTTCTGAAATGGGTACCGATCTCTACTATCACCAACATCAGATATTAATAATAGGTATACTTTGATAATGTTTTAAAGATAAGTAAATTACTTACACACATACACGTCTCTCATCTACAGCAGAAATCAAATACTCATACACTCTATTCTCATTTTCTCCCACCACCCAAAATAATCTCACTTGATAATTACAGTTGATATACCATACCCATTATTAATTGATACCTAATTTATCCAAAAGCACATATCAAGGTCCCCCAAAATAACTAATCAATCTGAACGCTCCTTACTCACCCCATCCTAGAACATCATTCAGACTATCCCAAATCGATAACTTCTCTATCATAACGTTTCCTACAAGATGTCCAATAATCGTCAGAAACCATCACATACCTTTGAACTTTTCCCACTAAAAATTTTAACCATAATTAGTAATCTTAGGATCTCCAACAATCTCAAAAGTTTTCTACCATAACTTCATAACCATCAGTAATTCACTCAATCAAAACAATTGCAATCCGCTTCGTCTTCCTGCTTACTCAATATTCTCTTACCCACACCAGCACGCCTCAACATCTTTCACACTCACACCCTACTAACTATATCTACCCTTTTCACATATCTTCCCATCCTTGTTTCTATGTGACAACAGCGATAGCAAATTCGAAAAATTTTGTCCCTATTCTTACTTAAAACGAGTACCAATTCACCTACTCTCCATTCTCTCCTCAATTCACATTTGTTATTCCCTCTTAGAACATTTTCCAATGTATACCCATAACACGATTCACTCACAATTTTTCGCACGTAAAAGATAGAGAAGGTCTTTACGGCACACTACATAACTGACTCAGATAATATTAAGATATAACTAAATTACATATATAACAACATCAATATAATGACTATATAACCATCATATATATCATATATTACTTTATACCATTAATAGTTATATTATAGCTCTAATATATAATTACTATATATCATAGCCTAAATATATCACGATACGGATATATATATAGTATATATATTATAAAATATAATTAATTTATATATTAAGATTAAACTAGGCATAAAAATTATAGTAATATTAAAATTAATAATAATTAAAATTAATAAGTAATATATATTAGATTATAATCAAATATATAATAAAAGTGACCATAGAGATACTAAAATGTAGTCCATTATAGATAATAGTTAATATATAATATCTCACGTCAATGTACAACTGGGTATGGAAAGAAATATAGAATAATATATCTAAACTTGATAATACATGTTAATAATAACTAACTAATTTTATATATTTATTTAAATTAATATTATCATAAATACTAAAATATATAAAATGGTAATATACCTAAATATATAACATGAATTATTATATAATGTATAGGATGACTAAAATCGCCTTTATAATATCTATACTATATCGTCTGTAGTGTAAGTTGGTATTTGCCCAAAGTACAATGAATTAATATATACATATTATATATTAAATATATAGTAATAATATATTAAAATATATATTTATATATATTATATTATACTACATTCATAATTATGTATATTATATAATACCTCTCACAGTAAGTGAACTATATATAATATATAATACATATATCTATATATTTTGATTTTGGAGCACCTCATCGCGGAGTGTAAGTTTGTGGTTTGGAAAACCCAGCAAGATTGGATAGTGGAAATAGTGAGAGTTCGCTGGCACAGAATAGCAGGAGAATAAATGTAAGAGCTCAAGAACCACACATCTTTAAACCCCGGTGGGTACATGTTTGCTGAAGATGGGAAGAAACTGGTACTGAATGAATAATAGTTAGTTCAGGACCAGTCTATACGTAATGCAAAATTATATTATAGGAAGCCATAAATTTTTCCCATAAAACTCGTCTTTCAAATTTCTTCACCACATATCGACCCTTCGCAAACTAAAATAGAAGATGTTGTGCGTTTCACCGTAATAAATTTCTCTGTCCTTTCTAGATTTATGAATATAATGTAGGAACAAAGGATACCAATTGCGTGTTATAAAACATTCAGTGATCATTGCATTTGAGAACAGTGCTTCTCACATCCCTCTCGTCGAACATGACCTGGGACCATTCACGCTGGAAGCTTAAGTGGAGAATGATTAGAATGTTTGGATATGCTCTAGTAGCCCATATATGTACCACACTGATACGCTTTGAAGTTCATCCCTAATTGTCTAATGGATGAAAGGCCAGAACTACTTTCTCCCAGTTCATAATGAACTTTGTTTGCCCATGCAGTAATAAGCTATTCATAGATGAGTTTTACATTCTTATTCCCTCATTGGTGGTAGTTGCCATATACTCTTTTTCGAAATCATTCATTCATCTACTAGTTATTTTTGTTTGAGCAGGATAATTAAATAGATAATCTTGGAATTTATTTACTGGGCATTCCTTATCCGGTTCTCATTATTATGTTATATTTATCTCCTTTATATATATTATATGAATAATAATATAATTCCTCTTTATTTGTTTCCTAATTAATTTTTCCTAGCTGAGAGAATAATGTGACATTTTCTTTCAAGAAAGGCTTAAAATTATAATATTTAATCGGAATTTCAAAATGTCATAGTTTTTTAATTAATGTTCTTCTTTAAGTTTACTATCTTGAGGAACATTCTATCTTTTTGTTCTTCATGGTCCAGCAATACTAGTCGCGTAGCGCTAGATTAGGAAAGTTGTTTGAATGGTTATGGAGGTGACTGGTACAATTAACGTTTGATCAGACGTAGTGCGGAGCATACTATAGTCTGATTGTGCGCCTAGTGTGCACAGACAGAAAGGGTATCTTTTTTATCTTTGTGGTAAAGTGTTTATATGCTATTTGAGTTACTTATGGTCTTGGATAAAAGATACATCGGCTATAGTATTCTGTACAGAATTCCAACGTGATTATCAGTTTTCGCTATGGATAATTCTATAGGGGCGTTTTGTTTAGTTGGTGAAAAGAATTTGAATTAATATCTATGTTAGGATCTTATAACCACTATTTATTAGATGGAGTATTTGTGTCTATTATGTGTTGTTGTTTATAGATATAGTGGTGTAAATGATGAGATATAAATTGAAAGTTATTAAGTTTTAAAGGATTGGTTTTTCGTTTCACTTGGTTGTTGATTAGGTGTTATTGAATTACAGTCCTGGTATTTTGTTTTAGCTCGGAATATGTTTTTTATAGTTTGTGTTAGTGTGTGGATATTTTCGACTTCTTCGGTGAGACCGTAGAGAATAATGATTTGATTTGAGTTCAGTTAATTATATCCGATATGTCTCAATAGTAGATATTATGTTGAGTTTTTTTTGGCCAGAGTCTATATGTTAGAATAATGGGCAATAATTATATAGTGATATCCGTGTGATTTGTTGAGATGGTTTTTGTTGTGGCCTCAGTCTCTGGTCCAGTATGTGCGTTTATTGAACTCCTTACTTACTTGTATGATTTCTTATATCATTATTGTTATGTGTCCTATTGCTTGGATTCTCCTTTGAATTGAACTCTTTCTAAGGGTTTGACTTTTCTTGATCTGCGTATCGTAGTTCTCATTAAATATTTTATTTATGCGGGTTAGATTTAGGATGCTGGTTTCTTTCGTTGTTGGACTTTTGTCTTCCTTATAAAGCCCTAGCAGTGTACCCTTTCGATAATCGTCATCGACATCCTTAACCTCCCTCTAGTATCTTAGTGGAAACATTAAGGTATGATATGATATTTGATTATCTTTATATTAATTGTTACTATTATTTATTATTATTATATTAATATTATTATTATTCTTTTTTTTATTTATTATTAATTAGAAATAATTGAATATCAATATTTATTATTATATTATGTATAAATTTAATATTCTTTATTATTGATATTATATTTATGTAATATATTTCGCGATGAATATTCTATATCTTAATACCTATTGTCATTCCCCCCATCTCCCCTCCTACTGAGTATACCAAGTGATCTGAGAATACGTGTGTCGCGCCACAGGAGGCAGCATCAGTCAAGAGATCGTGCAGTGCTTTTGAAGAGTATTCTTAATTTTTACTATTTAATAGGAGGTATGTGATTAGTTGGCGCCTATTTATTAAATACCCTGTTTCCAATTCTATCGTCCAAATCGTCCTTATGCTTAGTACCCCCTTCTCGATTATTTAAAAAAATATGATTACGTTAGTGTTTTAGAATTATTTGCTTCATTACCTCCAATTTTAATTGTCTAGCTTCTATTGGAAAAATGAAACTAAATAATCTTTTTTATAGTGAATAATGCTTAAGTAATGTTTTGTATTATTACCTTTATGTTGTTTTAGCGTGGTCAATGATTATTCGTTGGTCTTTTATTACTAAATTTAATTTATTTACGTAATAATAATAATGTGTATTTTTTGTAGGACAAAAAATAAAGGATAATAAAATTTATTATTATTCTAATTTTCTGGAATTTATGTTTCATATTATATGAAAAAAGTTAGCCACTTCTTATCTCCAATATTTTCATATTTCTTTTTTTTGTTTGGGCTGGAACTGTACAAAAATAGACAAAAAACTCTACGATTTTAACTTTTTTTTACTTAGTTATTTTCCGATTATTACTATATATATTATCGGAGTGACTTATCACATTTTGCAATGGAAGATACCATCTATATTTTGTTTAGATATAAATATTATTCTTTTGAATATACAAACAACGATTTTTTTAACGATAATCTTGTACAGAAGTGTGGTTTGTTCTTTTATGAAATTTTCTAATGTTTCTCTTCATTTTTGACCAGATGCATAATATCTCGTGTTGTTGGTAGGTATTTTCCATTATCATAAACTAATCTTAATTTATCTTAATATTAAAAGATGGTATTAATTCATCTGTATAAATTATGATCTAACCCTTAATTATAGACAATTTTTCTTTTATCATGGTGTTTTTTTTTTTTTTTAAACGGAAACATTATTTCTATTAGAGAACAAATAAAATGTAAATGAAGTGTTTTGCCAACTCAAAATTATGGAAGGCACCAGATTTAATGCAAATTGGTATTATTAACTACTTCTTACGATCCATGGTTTGAATATTTTTTTATTCTGTATGCTATATATTATTAATGGGAAGTACACATTTTGTTAAGTATAAGGTATTATTTTGATTATGCCAAAACAGATTTTCTTGTTCGCTCTTTCATGACGATAAGACATGAAAGCTTATTCTTTGTGTCATCGTCGTGTCTAAAACTGGATTTATGACATTACGTGATTATATTTAATCTTGCTTATAAATTAATGTTTTAACTTAGGAAGAAAATCACATCTATTTAAACATGAAAGTTCATTTTTGTTGTTTAACTGGTAAATATTTAAAAAAGTTACATGCCACCATTTATAATTTTTTTTTTTTTTTCTTTTTTTTGCAGCTACATAAATAATAACATATACATTTATGCTTACTATTCGTCTGATCATCAACGAAATTTTCAGATTTTATTAGGCGATGGTGTTGCAGCATTCTTTAGTTTAGTTATAATGTTTTTGTATAAATCAGACGGGTTTGCCCGCTGGATCTTATTAGGAATAATTTTGTATATGTTCCATATCGAAATCGACAAACTTCGTTATCAAGTTTGCATGAGTAATCTAAACAAAAAATGTTATATGTAGACCATGTTAACCACATATACTCCGAAAGTTTCGTGATTGATCTCATGATAAAATAGTTGACGCCTATTTTTCGTTATAACTTGTCCAAAAATTGATCCCCCACCCCACCGTATCCCCCCCCTGTATATCAGTGATTATGAATAAAAATTTTTTTTATGTTGGAGAATTATGAAAAATGTTTTACTGTTTACCAGCCTGGAGCAACTTAAAAACCTAAAAAATATATAAAAATCTAAAAGAATAGTTAAAAACATAACATTTTATTAACTACTAAAAAGTCTGATTAACCTAAAAAGATCAAGCTTATCTAGAAAAATATGTATATAGGAATTTTTTAAGTAAATATATTAAAATCAATAACTTTCTCTTAAGCCCTCCATGAAAAATTGATTATAATTTTTATGTCATAAAGGAAATAAAAAAAGTTCATTTAGGTAATTGCTTTACTTTATTGATTTTTTACTGCACTATTTAAATCATTACATATTCTCATCCCTTTTTATATTTTATTTGCATGATTTGCCTCGAGAATTGTGGATGTCTGCACGGCTTTGCTTAATAATTCTTCCTGTCTATTATCTTGTTACTTGCCAGGAGATCTGTGTAGAGCCCAAGGGAGTTTCAGCAGGTGAGCTGAAGCTACTGACCTCTGAAGTGGAGCTTTTCAATATATTACACACTTCTATGATTTCTTTAAAAAGTAAGTCTATTCTATAATTGTGTGTTTTATTTCTTGTCATGTAGAATAGTTTTCACCAACTAAAAGTATTATCATCAATTCTAGTCTCCTATTCAAATTTTCATTTATTTTATTATCTCACATTATTATTATGATCCCATTTTTATCCACAAATCAGGCAAAAACCCAATTTATAACAATATATATATATATATATATATATACATACTCTATATATATATCTACATATTCCTATAAAAGGCCCTATATAACTTCTGCTCAGTTTCCTATATATATATATATATATATATATATATATATATATTTCTGCCCCTGGCCCACCTTATTGGAGGGGCCACACCGCCTCCAGAAAGCCGGCCACTGCTCTTGGGCGGTTCCACAGGTCAAGAATAGAAGTTACAGCAAAGGTGGTACGGGGAGCGTCGAGGGCGGGGCACTCCAGAAGGAAGTGCTCCATTGTGTCCGGGGGTATATGACATCTAGTGCAGATGGGGGATATAACGTTGTCAAGTTTGAATCTGAATTTATATTGCATAAGATTTGGGTGGTGGCCTGATCTGCTCCGGCGAAGTTAATTTGGTTTCTTCTGGACAGTGATTTTCTGTAAGGGAGATGTTTGGGGATGGGGTGTTAAATAGGTGTTATTGGTGATTTTGAAGATATGTGTTAGTTAATTGTGTATGGATGTGAGAGAGCCAAGACCAAGACCTATTTGGGGGTGGGGGAGGAATGTTGTTGTAGATGTCATTATAAAGTTTGGCTACAGTGAGGAGGCGGGTTGCCAGTCTATAGTGTTGGAAGTTGGAGTTGGAAGTATTTGGTGGCATGGATGGGTTGGATTAAGTGTTTTCTGGAAAAATTGTGTCCCTACCATGTTCAAGTGGGTAGGGATGGAAGGATGTGTGTCTCGTCATGTAAATGCTGGATGAGGGTTGTTTTAGTACATCCGTGATTATTCTAGGGGCAGTGTTTTGTGTAACTTGCAATTTATTTAAGTTGGATTGTGAATAGTGCTGAGAACCATGCAGGGGAGGCATAGTTTATATTTATTCTGAGAGTGTTTGGATTAGTAAGGAGGTGTGTTTCTGTCGCTGAAATTGTGTTGGGAGAGAGTTCGGAAGGTGTTTAATTTCCGTTGGGTTGAGGAAATAATTTGGTCGATGTGGGAGAAAGTCGTATGTGTGTCGTAAGTGAGTCCTAATATTTTTGGGTTTTGTTTAGGGGAAGGGGGTTGTTGTTCAAGTAGACTATTGGGTGGAATGAGGATTGGTGGCGGTCAGTGGTTAGGAGGGTAATGGAGGGTTTAAGGGGGGAATCTAATAATTGTAGGTATTCTTGGGTGTGCTGGGTGGCTGTGTTTACAAGTGGATGTTGGGAAATGAGACTGATGTCGTCTGCGTAAGTAATTAAGTTTGGTGGATTGGTTGGTAGAGGTGGGCAGATCTGCTGTAAAGAGATTGAAGAGGAATGGAGAGAGAATGGCGCCCTGTGGTATGCCGTTTTGCAGTTTGATGGAGTGTGAGAGGTTGTTTTATGGAGGGGACTTTGGCATTTCTATTGGTAAGGAAATTTAGAAAGCCACTTTTATCATTGTTTTCTAGGGGATTGAAGAATTTTTTGTATGAAGATATATGTGGGGACAGTGTCAAAAGCTTTGTTAATGTCAAATGGCTGTGAGTATGGATCTGTGTGATGAGGATTGGTTGAAACCATTAATTATGTGTTGTGTGAGGGGAGGTGAGGGCTGTTGTTGTTGAATGATTGCCTTTAAATCCATGTTGGAATTCTGGGAGGGTGATGTGTGGGGATATTTTTTTTAATATTAGTTTCTCCAGCAGTTTGCTGATGGTGGAGAGAAAAAGAGATTGGGCGATAGGAGGATGGGGAATTGGGGTCTTTTTAGGTTTCAATTTTGGGATAATGAATGCTTGTTTCCAGATTGGGGGTATATAATTGAGTTTCCAGGATTTGTTAAAGATTTCTGTGATGAGGAGAATTGCTTTTCCTCCCATAGAGTGTTTCAAGGTGGAAGTTTGAGATTGAGTCTGGTCCTGTTGCTGGTGAATTTTTAAGATTTTTGATAGTCTCTGATATCATGTTGGTTGTAAAGGAGGTGGAGGTGTGATCTGAGGGAAGTTTTTTGAGTTGTTTTTGTAGCTATTAATGGGAGAGTAGGTTGGGTTACATAGACAATGGGATGTTTGTCGTTATAGTAGATGCACACCATAACCTTAAAAAGGTCACAGAAGGCATCAATGACCTCCGGAATGGGCAATTGTCCAGGAAGCTGTAAAAGACGTAATTTCTTTTGCACGTGTCTGCCCTGTAACCGATATTTAGGTGAATGTTTCCGAAGTTCCTCAACAACAATTGTTCGTAGTTCGCCATGTTGATCAGATGAACCATAGAGAAACATGGAGAAACAATGATATAAGGAATCGCCGCCTCCCGCTACTTCCAAAACGAAATATCCAGAAGGGATAAAATCCACAGAAGGTGGTACTGAAAGATCAAGATCCTGAGGAGCATCAGACGAAGGATCACTAGGTGAGCGAGAGAGGGCATCGGCTACAACATTGCTTTTACCGGCAATGTGTCGAATTTCGAAGTCGAATTCGTATAACTCCTCCATGGTGCGTGCTAGTCGGCCATCGACTAGACTCATGTTCTGTAAATAAATCAGAGGCATGTGATCAGTAAAGATGATGAACTTGACTCCCCGCAGAAAAGGTCTCAAAGACTTTACTGCCCATCGTAAAGCTGTTAGCTCTTTATCTATGACTCCGTAGTTCCTCTGAGCACCGTTAAAGGTCATAGAAATGAAAGCTATTGGTCGGCGTTCATCATTCTGTATTTGCGAGAGACACGCCCCGGCGCCAATGTCGGAGGCGTCGACATGAAGTTCCATTGGAGATGCAGTGGAGTCGTAATCTGGAAATCCTAGCAAACGAGGGTTTACCAGGGCCTGTTTTAATTCCTCAAAAGCACGTTGACACTCTGAGGTCCACTTAACTGTTTTGCCCCCCGTTTGGCAGGACAACGGTTTACTGATCTGGGAGCAATGTGGGATATGACGGCGATAAAAATTCACCATCCCTAAAAATTGGCGAAGGTGTTTTACCGTAGTGGGAACGGGAAACTCCAATGCTCCCTGTATATTCTTATGTAAGGGCAAAATCCCTTTGCTGGAAATGTGATGGCCTAAAAACTCAACCTCAGTTCGACATAACTTTGTCTTGCTGGGTTTAAGTTTATAGCCATTCCTTTCTAAAGCAGAAAGGACCTGTCCAAGGGTGACAAGATGGTCTTCAAAACTGTTACTGAGTAAGATGATATCATCTATGTAAGCCATCACCTTGGACCACGGCAACCCGGCCAGAGCAAGCATCATTCCACGTTGGAATGTCGCCGGACCGTTCATTACACCAAACGGCATCTTAAGAAACTCGTATTGAGCAAACGGTGTGGAAAACGCCGTTTTCTCAATACTGTCCGGTTCCATTGCGACCTGGTAATAACCTTTAACAAGATCTATAGTAGAGAAATATGTGTTACCATACATATTGTAAATCATGTCGATAAGGTTAGGCAATGGGAAAGAATCTGGTTTTGTCACGTTATTGAGCTTGCGATA
>JABUQX010094260.1:7500-10000 GCA_015478945.1 Trachelipus rathkii
CAGCTAACATTGCTACTAACTATATTTTTCATTCCATCTGGCCGAAGTCCTATGCTGGTTTATATTTGTAGCAAATCTCCGCCTGTAGCATTTTGTGATCGGAAAGCTTATTGACGTCCTTTTGAATCTAAAGGAAAGAAGTCCAGCAGGTCAATTTTTTATAACCTTTAATTGGGACCACTGGAAAATAACCAGTTACTATAAAAGTTCTGGCAAGCATTTTCAAGTCTTACGTGGGTTCCCTAAAGATGGCATAGTAACGGAGAATTAACTGCAAAGCCAATGAAGCCAACGAGGACTGATTTATGGGCCCGACTTCTAGAATGCCGAAATCGGGCATGCCACGTCATGCAGTTTTATTATGCTGCAGCGCAAAATCGAGAAGCAGTAGTAACTAGGTCAGTTGAGAGACGTGTCTAGTGTCATTTATCTAGGTAAAACTAAATCCATTACATGGTATTGATTTTAAAGATTTAACCCTTCCCATGGCAGACAGCGTTTCCATTTAGTTTCTGAGCAACTTAGGAGCCCTGGCAACTATCTGGGCTTTGTTTGTGCTCATGTGTCATGAATACCGATGTCTCATTGGTAGCCTGTTGAGATTCGAAGACAGAGAGTGCATGTTGTAGGGTTTTCCAAAAATACAGCCTCTAAAATATTTATGGTGAAGCCATGTGTCTATGACCCGGAGATTTGGTGCGGATGACACATTTGTTCAATCTGCATTACACCAGGTAATCTATTTTTCCAATTCCGATCACCAAGCCTCTTATAGATTCCATGGGCGATATCAATTCCTTTTCCGCTCTCTGGTGAAAAATGGTCAAGATAGAAGTCGTCTGAAAAAAATGAATAACTTGTTAATTAACAAATTAAGTTTGCAAAGTTGTGAATTGATTTCACAGAAACTATTTAAATAAATACTTACCATTTAAATTAACAATGTACAGGTCTAAAATATTTAAATTTTATTTACCTGGCTCGCCAGTGATAACGTAATGGTCTTCCAGTATTGTAGACGTGTAGTATTTGCCATTCACTTCAGAGATTTGAAGAGTTGCATCTCTTCTTCCATCGAAACCAATGCCAGTTATGTTATCAAACACTTTTTCTTCTTCTTTCTGCCTTTCTTTTCTTAATTTATTTCTTTCTCTTCTTAACTTATTTCTGAAAAGTTTTGGTTTGTTAGTAGGTAAATCAGATTAATTTTCACCATGTTTGGTGAAAAATGAAAGTAATCAGTATTATTGTTTTTAAATGTTTATTTGTTTATAATGCATGTATAATTGGTAGGTGTTCCAAATCCTATAACATTATGCATTTTATCTCTTGTTATTAAGCCAAAGTCTACTAATACAGAAGAAGCGATTGCTGCACCAGCCCTATCACTTATTTGATACCTGAAAAAAGATTTATATTAGATATAATACTTTGAAATGTTACTGATCAGCTACACAATATGTAGATTTATTTAGATATTATTTGATATCATAATTTGCATTTACCTGTCACAAGCTTCGGCTAATGTTCGAAGTTCCCTTCTGTTTTGTTGATCACTTAGACCATCTGCAATATAATCAGGATCAGAATCACGATTTTTTATATGTTCTTGTTTCAGCAATATTAGAATAAGAAATTTATATTTATAATAAGTTGGCTGCCCTGTTTGGACTATGAACCCCGTTTTTGAATGTGCTCCCTTTATTAGCCTAATTTTTTTAGATAATAGTGGTTATTATGTTACTAAATTATTTTGATATTTATAATAGGAGTTATTGACTAATATATAATATATATATATTATATATATTATTATAATATATATATATATATATATATAATATATATATATATATATAATGATATAATATATATATATATATATATATATATTATATATATATATATATCTATGATGTGTTTATTTTATTATATATAATATAATATATTATATCACGATGCGGTATTCCGTATGTGAGGGAAGGAGAAGCTAAGCCCCCAACGGGGTTCAATGTCCTTGAAATCATATTTTATCAATGTTGCAAAAAAAATTGCAATGTTTGCAGTGGCAACTTTCTGCAACGTTTTAGCTGCCAATTTAGCTATTTTACTATTAACACTCAATAAACTATCTCCTTTATAGTTCCTTCAGTTCCCCTTATCTCCTTTACCCTTATATAGGGGCACTATTATTGCTCTCCTCTAATCCTTCGAAACTATACCCTTCATAAATTCCATATCCTGTCAATAACAATCTCATCTCCATTCTTGATCTTTTCACCAGTAATTTCATCCATATCTGGGGATTTACTATTCTTCAAATTTCTCACTCCACCCATTACCTCTTCCCTACTAATTACCTCATCCCCAAAATACCAATTTCTTCTTACCATATTAAACCCACGCATTTTCACTGTCGCCTTCTCATTACTGCCAATCTTATGCAGATTTTCGAAGTGTTCCCTCCACACTCTCCTCACATTCTTTTCATCAGTAACAA